>AWUE01018094.1:0-14492 GCA_001974825.2 Corchorus olitorius
GATTCCTAACAAATCTTTAAGGCTTGACGGCTAATTGATTAGTTAGGAGGAAAAAAGGGGTAATTTAAGCTTTGACGAGTAATCTTACCTAATTAAGGTGATTTAGGAATTAATTCCAACAAGCTATTCTATGATTTCATAATTATTAGATATCAATGATCCATGTTATAATTGTCAAGAGGGATATTATTTCTATGTTGGAGGTTTTTATCAATTGTTTTCTTGATTATTCACTGCTTTCTTGTTAATTGTTTTCTTTAATTTTCTTGATTGTTCTCTTGATTGATTTTAATTGCTAGTTTGATTAGGTTTAATTTCACTATAAAAATTCTCTTTAATTTGTTTAATTGTTTTAAGAAAAAGATTAATAACCTATTTTTCTGTGGGTTCGACCCCTACTTGCCCTATCTGCTTTAGTTAGGAATTTGTTGGGAAATTTATTTTTATGATTTGCTGACGACCGATCAGACATCAATTTGGAATCTATGTCATGATAATTTAAGTTGGAATTTGTTATTGAAATTGATGATTGGTGGATATTGTTATGAATGGGTAATTGATGGCCTAGTTGGCATTGATATTTGGTCCAATGAGAGCTTAATAAGAATAATTGTTGATTTGTTTTAAGATGTTTATTTGGTCGGAATAGGATTAAGACTTGCATTTACATTCTTTTAGTGAATTCATATGTCTTATATACGAACACTTCATTTAGAAACAATGTGTGTTGTCTCTATTAGAAGGAATAACATGTGCTAGGCGGACCCTTATTAGAGACTTCTTGGAACATTTGTGGGAGTATACGAATCTCCCGAACTGTGAGTGCTTTGTAGCTTGCTTCATTTCATTAAGAAAAACTCTTTGGAAAATACTCTCATGTATTTATAAATATTGTTTTTAAGAGCATGATTTTACAAGGTTTTTCTTATATGGTTTTAAGTGCATGGTGAAATCTCATGATGGCCTGTTACATGATTTGATCTGTTTGATATTTGTTACTTGTAAATGTCATTGATTTGATCCGGGAAAGGTGAGCCAGTGTTATTGATACATGATTATGTTTTGATATGTTATGTGATGAACTATTGCCTTGCCTTGATAAATAATGTATTTATGGTTGTGATGATTTTCTTTGGCACGAGCCTAGGGCTCTGAGTGTTGCAACAACTCTTCTTTGGTTAAGTAGTCCGCGGACCGCCTTTGAGGGACGTGGATGAGTGTGGCCTTACGTGGCGGGCGCGGAGATATGCCACTAAGGAAATTGGTGGGTGTAGCTATGGAGTGCCAAGTAGCAAAACCCACGCTAACGTCAAGGACTGGACCTGAAATCAGTGAAAATTTTCTTATGACGTTTGCTATGGAGTTTTATATGATTTTATGATTTGCAAATCAACGAATTTATCAAACAAATGATTTCAAAATATTGCGTATTCATTATAAATTAGTCCTTGACGGTTCTGGTAATCGACCCTGGCGCAAGGCGATACTAGATTTGTTTTTGGCAATGGTCCAATATATGCAGTTTTGGTTAAAAAATGAGGCTCAACATATTTTCATATATACATATACTTTCATACGGTAATAGAATTAATGATTTGTTTTACTCGGACTTTTAAATTGACAGGCCATAATTGATTTGGTATAAATAATTGTATATTTCACGTACGTGTTCCTATATTTTGTTAATGATTGTTGTTTTATTTAAATTGGGGCTATGATTTCTGAATGAATGTTTCTTCATTGTTTATGATATTTGATATTAGCGTATTGACTATAAGCTTTGATGTAGATATGTATATTTTTGGAATGTTTTGGATTTGAGATCCGTTTTATATGAATTGAATAAATAAAAGGGTAATGACCATGAATTTGTTTGTGACTAAAAAAGCCCCAATATAACTTCTCATCATGGTTTAAAAATATATGATTTAGATTTTTCATGCACTTCTCTCTTAATGCGGTGTTAGTTAGCTCTCTGCACTCACTGAGTATTCCTTGGAATACTCAACCTTTTAAATTCTTGTTGTGTTTTCAGGAACCGACCCCGTGCATTTTACTCGACACATTCGTGACTGTCACAGTAGATATACAAGGTCTCTGTGATGATGTTAAATTGTCTGGATCTACTGGAGTAAATTTTATAACCTTCCGTTGTTTAAAATCTTTGATTTGTAAATTATTTTACAAAATACTTTTATATAAGTTTAATAGATTGTTTTTAATACCTATTGCTTTTTTTTTATCTTTTTTTTTGTTTTCAAATATTGAATAACTGTTTGGAAGGCATATGGTACGCTTCGCGAAACCTTAGGTGCGTGTAACGCGCGGCACGCATTACGAGGAATCGCGGCGGTTGTTCGTGCTAGACTTCGGGTCGGGGCGTGACAAAAATAGGCCTGGCCAATTTAATCTTTCTTAATTATTTCCTTTCTATTACCAGTCCAGCAGTCTTAAATATTCTTACCAGCAATTTGGTAGAGCAATATCCAATTGCTGAAATATCCAAAGGTGCTAAGTTTGATTCATATTGTTCTCTGGTTCTTTAATTTTGTCCCCTATTTATTGATTATGCTTTATTGTCCATGAACTTTGCGCATTCAATTTAGACATTACTTTTGAATCATGAACATATTTCTTTAACATTTGAAAGATTAACAAGCTTTTTAATACATGCTCAAGAGGTTAGTATAACTAATTTGCCATTTCTTTGTTCATTGTTCATTATATAAAACACAGGGGATAACTTTTTTTCTTTTTTTCTTTTTTTTACTTCTTATAGGGCGCAGGCAATAATCATGATTCATGAGCCATTCCTCTTCAAAAGAGGTAAATAGTTTATATTTTGAACCTAAAGTGTGGCTGAACTTTGTCGATTTGATAATCAGTCTTCACACGCAATGATCTTAGTGTTTACTATTATCGGTATTGGTTCTGAACATGGTTTGCTTCATTATGTTCTTTTTCTTTTTATGGTGATATATCTGTTTTTATGTTTCAATCATATATCTATTTTTTAAATTCATGTCCTGAACCATAACAGGACACTGTTGATTGCATTACTAAGGTAACCAATTTATTTTCTTCATAACAATGTCAAAGGGAGTTGCTCCTGTCATGTTGAATTATGGTGTCGAGTAAGTTATGGAGATAATAATTTTCTTTTGATTAGCTTCTTCAAGTTCTATTGCAGTTTCACAACATAAAACATTCTGGAATGTTTTAACAATGACGATCTTGGAACAACACAAGAAGGAATCTTCAGAGTGAAATTCACAGGCAGATCAGTTGTAACTTCAAAGCCTACAGGGAGTTAAAGACATGTTACTGTAACTTCTTTTGTGTGGCTTGGGGCATCTTGAATACCTTGTTGTTAGATAATACCCAAATCTTTGATTCATTTGTTCCTTGCAATATAGGTCTGATATATGTAATGTAGAAGCATAAAGGTTCTTGCATAAGATAATTTAATGCTAGGCTTAATTCAGTAACAACAGAGTACTCATGGAAGGGAATATTTCTTTCTTTTTCCCTTGGCCCATTATTTGATTAATCAATTTTATAATCAAGGCGGAACTTAGCTGTCTAAAAGATTGGGCTCCTCTTGGCTGTTTCACTGTGTTATATGTGAAACTATCTGCGAAGCCGAAGTTGCAGTGATGACTACTCAATATTTATATTGTTAAGCGCCTAATTATTTTTAAATTATTTGAATGTAGCGGATATATATTCAAGTTTAATTTATATTGATTCTGTTATAAGGCCTAAAATTCCATATGTAATGAGTTCCATATGTAATGAAGTATAAAATAGATAGTATATCTTCATAATTGCAAATTCGCAATACCTTTTGTATTACTATATTGAATTGCCTTCAGACATTTTTTTTTTCTGTGTTGATCAAATACTATATTGAATTGCCTTTAGACATTAGCTTTTTAACATGTTTATTTCATACTCAAATACATGCTATCATGAGATTCACCACCATATCCTTTTGACATCAATTATGCCTCCCAATACATCAGAATTATGAACAATGATGTAAATATTAGAATCTTTTAGTTATATGCTCATTCAGCTTATTAGTTTTCAATCTATAATATTATTAACCTTTTTTTCCATATCATTCTTATGGCTTTCCTAAGTTCATATTTTGCTATTTTATGATGTGTCTCATGATTTTATATACAGATATATGTTGTCTAATTATAAACGTCAACCATTCCATTTTATTTCAATGAATATATGTTTAACATTTTAATTTTTATTTAATTTGAGTGCGTCTGAATATATGACCAACCATCCATAATGAACAACTATATATGTAACATTCTCTTACGGAATTTCCAAAGTTTTAGTCAAGTCAGAAAATATAAAAAATATACAAAAAATGTTGTATATATATAAAAAAGAAACATAATTTCATTACATTAAATAAATAATATTTGGATACCACAATTTATTAATATCAAATATAATATATTTCAATGTATTTGATTATATATCAACCTTTGACTTCTAATTAATATCAATTATTTAAAATATAAGTTTTGATTGAATATTTGTGATTTCTAATAAATTTCAAATATATTTTGTTTAAATGTATTGCGCCACATGCAAGACACGTGAAAGTAAAAATTAGTAAGGCCTAAAAGGAAAAAGAGATCAGGGTGAGTTTTGTTTTCTCTCAAACTATGTTAGAAACTCTTGGACTATATTTGCCTTACCAAGTTAATAAAATGCTATCTAGGTAAAATTCCTTACTACACTATGTCTATGCCACTATTTTATCTGATAAATGTTAAGAGTTTCGGCAATAGCTTTGGATTATGTCAAAAAGAGAGTAGAATTAGGCGTGTTTTTTCAGTTTTCCAGCTTTACCTTGACGATGTTTCCTCACAACCCCTTATTTGCAAACCCCCTAAAATTAGAAACGACGAAACACCAAACAACAATACTTACAAAGTGGAGCCAAACTCAACTCGAGAGAAATCCCCTCCATCTTTTCTCTCCTTTCTTTCTCTCTGTTTCACTCCAATCCCTTTTGTCTACTTTTCAGAAACCAAAACTTTTGAAACATGACGGTGATTGACATCATCTTCCGAGTCGACGAAATCTGCAAGAAATATGAAAAGTACGACGTCGAAAAGCAACGCGAACTCGCTGCCTTTTCCGACGACGCCTTCGCCGCTCTATTCACTCGCGTCGAGGACGACATCGATAAGGCTCTTGCCAAATCCGAGATGGCTACGACGGAGAAAAACAGAGCCGCCGCCGTGGCAATGTGCGCTGAAGTTCGTCGACTCAAGGCTCGAATAATTGAGGAAATCCCCAAGCTTCAAAAATTGGCCAAAAAGAAAGTAAAGGGTATGTCTAAAGAAGATCAAGAGGCTCGTTTCGATCTGGTTATTGCACTCCCCGATAGGATTAGAGCCATTCCAGATGGTCCTACGCCTGGTGGAATCAAAACTGGTGAAAGGGGAGCTTCGTCATCGAACAAAAACATCATATTTGACTCGACAGATGATCATTTGGATAGTAATTTCTACAATCAAACTGAAGAGTCAGAGCAATTTAGAGAAGAGTACGAAATGAGGAAAATGAAACAGGACGAAGGTCTTGATATCATATCAGAAGGATTGGATACACTGAAAAATATAGCTATGGATATGAATGAGGAGATGGATAAACAAGTTCCTTTAATGGATGAAATTGATACGAAGGTGGACAAAGCAACATCTGATCTTCAAAGAACTAATGTTAGACTCAAGAAAACTCTTCATGATATAAGATCCAGCCGGAACTTCTGCATTGACATTATTATGCTTTGTGTTATTCTAGGAATTGCTTCCTATTTATACAATATACTGAAATGAAATCGATTTTGAAGGCTCATTTTACAGCTTTCAGAGATTAGTATGGTACTGAATTCTTCTTCCATTACTTGAGGGAATGTATGAATTCAAAAATTTTTTGGTATTGAATTGATTAAAAAAAATAAGGGTTAGTTTTATCATTATGGTTCAGCCCAATTACTCACACCATAATGAAATAAGCCCATATTGCAATATTAGGCCTTATTGATTTTGTAAGATTATATTTGAAATTTGGGTGCGCCAAGACATTTTGTATAATGGTTGATGATCCCTTCTCTTCAAATTACTTTTTGCTTTCACACGTTGCACGTGACCTACCGTGTTTAAATTAAAAGAAAATTAAAATAATAATTGTAATTAATTATGAGTAAAGTTGTCAAAACTTGATTCAAACTCGATAACCTGTCCAACCCGGCCGAACCCGATTGATCAGATAAAGTAAACGACCCGAACTCGTCCTATCCAAACGCGGCAAATCCGTAACCTAAATGACCCGAGAAATTAACCTGAATGAGCTAAGAATATTATAAAGTAAAATTATGTTTTATTCAATAAGATCCGCATTATTATAATTTTAATCACACATTGTAAATTATCATTTATTCAATAAAATTTATATTATTATTATAATTTTACCTATTATTATTAAATTTGTTAAACTTCATTATATGAACGATAATTATATGAATAAATAATAAATCAAATATATGAATAATTTATGATAAATTTATAATTAGTTATTTTTTTTTACATAATGAATAAATAATAATAATTAATTAGTAATTTCTTGACAATTTTTTCTATTAGGTTTTACTACTGTTTTAATAATTTCATCAATAAGGGTTGTAATTCTATTTTCATTTTTATTGATACTTATATTATTAATTAATTTATAATTTTAATTGATGTAATGAAAGAACATAAATTTAGATATTATATAACCAATATTTATTTCAATACATACCCCACTTCATAATTAATTACGTATTTAATGTTCAAAATTAATATATAAAGGGACACATATATCAACTCTTTAACCCCGTATATGGAGTTTGCTGAACTTCACTGGTAGTGGATTGTAAAATAAATCGAATAATAAAGATATTCCTAGACCCGAAAAACCCAAAACTCGAATGATCCAGATCCGAGTGACCTGAGACCAAAACCCGAATCTGCCAGACCCTAGACCCGAATGACCTGAAGCCAGATGAGCCGAAATCCAAATCACCTGAAAAAATTACGTAACTCATTTGACCTTGACACAGATGACCCGGAATTCGTCCAACCTGTCCAATTGACTCCTCTAACTTTATATAAGTCAAAGGAAATAATTGCATGTTACTCTTCTTTTTATTTTTAAAAACTTTAAATTCTTCTTATACACTTTAATACATTAAACTACAAATACACACTCCAAAAATAGAAAAAGGTCAATCACAATAATTAAAGTTTAAATAAATTTGTAAACATAATTACCTAAATAAATATGAATAATTAATGATTAGACAACTTATTTTAACTTTTACACTTGATAATAAACTTTTATTAGTTTACATTATAGTTGAAATGGGTCCAGAACTACTTTCTCCAATATTTTAAAATTAAAATGGTAAAAGTAAAAAAAAATATTATCAAATATTAAATTTAATTAAATAAAAATAAAGTTTTTAGTATAATAACTGTAAACGTTTATTTCTATAAGAACTTTAAAATTTAAATAATGTCATTTAAGAAATATATTTTAAAAATTCTAATATATCTAAGTTTTTTAATTAAATTAGTAAAATGGTAAAAATAAAATAGGTATAAAGATATTAGATTTTATATAATAGAAATAGAGTTTTTAGTTGAGTAAAATTATAAAAATATATTAAAAAATTCTAATATATAAGTTTTTTTAATTAAAATAGTACAATGGTAAAAAATAAAATAGTTATAAGGATATTAGATTTAATTAAATAAAAATAGAGTTTTTAGTTAAGTAAAACTATAAAAGTTTAAATAATGACATTTAAGAAATATATTCGAAAAACAATGATATAACGGGCGATTCAAAAGTTTTACAAGAGTATGTAAAAGATGAAATTTTATTGCATAGCAATATAGCTTTTGCTTTATTAATCATAAAAACAAAGAACAAATTAACTTATTTTCTACACTAGTAAAATTTCTAAAAAGAAATTTCTGTCGCAATTTAATGATCCAATTTTCCCTACCTTGGGAGAGCAGGAATACTTTGTTCATTTCTAAAGAAATTAGTTGGATCAACCTTAGTCTTAATTTCAACTAATCTGTTGAAATTGGCCTTAAAATACTTGACCCCATAAACTCTCCCTTCCTCGTAGCTTTCTCTTCCATTGTGGTTAACACCTATATCAATGTCTCTGTAATTGAGAAATGCACCCCTTGGGTTTTTGGACACAAAACGAGTCATGTATCCATGGAGTTTCCGTACCAAACCAAGGTTACGATCTGCTACTTCACTTCCAGCTTCTCTCCATGTCGCTTGGTATTGAATCTTCCATAGATTTCCAGCTCTGTGGGGGAATGGAGTTGCTGTCGATGGGATTTCAGCCATTTTTCCTCCATATGGATTGAATACCATTCTTGGGACTTGTAACTCAATCATTCTCTTCCATAACCATTCAAGACCGGCCTTTGGAATTGGTTTCGTCACATAATCTGATTTTCTCTTCAGGAAATCCGAGGATGCAGGAGGTCGATCCAACAAAACGTTCGGGTCTGTCCCAATGGGAATGTTGGTCCAAAACAGGACAGATTGAATCCAACTTGTTTCAATGCAATCCGATTGAGTTAAACCCAATGCAGGAAATCTCTCATTCATAATAGAAACAAGATTCTTGGAATCTCCGAGGAAAAATGCAATGAATGTTCCCCTGACTGTCTTTTCACTACTGTTTCCAGTTCTATTTACGACATCCAAAACAAGCCTGAGAAAGACTTCTCCAGGGAGCTTGTCTGCAACATGTTGCCATTGGTCGATAATTTCCGTCGCGTTTTGTTCCAAAGTCCTTTGGACCGAAAAAATAGTGACGGTTTCCGGAACAGAAACCAGTTTGATTTTATATGCAAGAACAACCCCAAAGCTTGCTGCTCCTCCTCCTCTAATGGCCCAGAAAACACCTTCGCCCATTGATTTCCTATCATGAAGCCTTCCATTAACATCAATAAAGTAAGCATCGATGATATGATCAACAGAAAGACCATATTTTCTCATCAAAACGCCATAGCCACCGCCACTGAAGTGACCGCCGACGCCAACCGTGGGACAAATACCAGCTGGGAATGTGTGTGTTTTGCTTTTCTCGTTGATTCTATAATAAAGTTCACCAAGAATTGCTCCTGTCTGAACCCAGGCAGTTTCAGTTGCTAAATCAACATCAACAGATCGAAGATTGAACATGTCAAGGATAAAAAAAGGAACAGAGGAAATATAAGATAAGCCATCATAGTCATGGCCACCACTTCGAATCTTCATTTGAATGTTTTCTTTTGTAGCACAAACAATGGCGGCTTGGATATGGGATTCATGAAGAGCAGTTAGAATAAGGAATGGCTTTGGGGTTGAAGTTTCATTGAAACGAAGATTGCGAATGTAAGATTGCAAAACAGAGGAATAAGATGGATTTTGAGGAAGGAAGATTGAAGCAGAGATTGGGTGAGATGGATGAGAATTGTCTAAAAGACATTGGTAAAAGTTTTCCTGAACGGAATCCGAAGTTGCCTGAAATGTTGAAATGGAAAGCAGAAGAAGAGAAATTAGTGACACAACAGAAGGCCTCAAGGTCCCCATGATAGCAATTATAATTTTTTCAGTTATTTTGTCTAAATGAGAAGAATTAGATGGAATTTATAAGAAAATTTTCAAGGTACAAATTTAGTTTAGTCGGATATGTACCAAAAAGGGGAAAAAGATGATTTTGAATATGAAAAAGTAAGTCACCTATATCAAAATAATAAGAGTTTGACCAAGAAAAATTCAATATTCTTAGGATTACAGACGTAATATAATTGGCCTTTGACATTCTGAATGCAAAAATATTGAAGGTCAACTGTGTTATTGTTGGCGAAAGCAACCATTATTCTATAGAAATGGGATTTGTTGCTTTCACATACACGTTTTCCTTCCCAGATCTCATATATCCATAGCTCGTCTGCAATAATGTCATGCATACGTTCATCTCTGTCATTTAATTAATGATATTTCTACTGATCAGAGATGATTTTTTTACAGGGTTGAAAATTGTTATCTTTTGGGGGAAGGGGAAATCAAGTAGTCCGGTACTGATATTTCATTAATGTTATTTCTCTGTCATTTCATTAATGATGGTATTTCATTAATAATATTTAATTTAATTAGGTAAACAGAAATAAATTAATGTACATGTGTAATTGTTTGGTGAATGGGAAAAAAATTGGGAAAGGAGATTTTTATTTCCTTTTGGGGAAGGGGAAATCAAGTAGTCCCGTAGTGATCACAATCCAATTTTAAATCGACATGGATTGACTTTTGTTACTATGTTAGCAAAAAATAGATAGTAGTTCTTTTCCTTTTGTCATTTACCAAACCAATGTGGGTTTGAATTAAGTGGTAAGCGGCTTGTTGTAGTTTAAACATGTCTCATGTTCGAGATCTTGTGTAGTATCTCTGTTAATAGATTCATCCACCAAAACCAGATGCAGGACGTGAGTTAGATCCGAATTGGTCAGAACAAAGCTCCGGATACCGGATGAGATATTAAAAAAACAATTTACTGTGTTTTCATGATGAGTGCCCGCTAACTCAATTAATATATACTCCCTATCTCCCTAATTAGATGTTTACTTTTAGAAGAAATTCTAGTCCTTTTTATATGTGCATTAATTCTTAAGTACCTAAACTATATATTTTTACTTTTATACCCCTAAATAATACACAACTATCTTCAATCATATTTAATGGACACACAATATAAAGAGAAAAAAGAAAAGGACAATAGTAGAAAATTATAATAAATATGTAAAAAAAAATTAGTGAAATATCTATTTTTCTTACTTAACATGATTCGGTTAAAAAATGACAATTTTTTTTTTGAGTAAAAAAATGACATGACATATATAATTAAAGACACATGCATGGAGTACTTTTTGTGACATTGTCTTGTAAACGCAATTGAACTTTTGCTATTATTTCTTAGATTTCTTGCAGTAACTAGATTAGTCAGAATTAATTTGATTTTCTGGATAATTAGGGCTTATAAGGCTCATTAGTTACTGTTTAAATGTTCAAAATATATACAGCTTTAATTAAGATGTCGTCAAAAAGTTTTCATTCAGGTTTGCTAAATTTAGAAGGTGGAGAAGTTGTGCGCAATTGAAGATCTTGAAAATTAGCATTTCATCTTATGAATAAATAAAATATACATTGAATTCGGCCTTTAATATATATAAAATGCTTTTGAATGTGTCAGCCAGTCAAGTTTGGATGGCAATTGCTTGCCCTCTTTTGAATTACTAATAATTATATATAATCTCACTGACATTACACGCTTTACGCTTAGAATAATATTTGGGTTGGAACATATATTGTTACTAAAACTTATTTTATTGTATCATCAAATCAATTCATCATCATTTGAAATGGGTTAGATCAAATCCACCTGAAAAGGTGGGCTAGTAGCTTTTGAATGGTGTGCTGGACAACGAAAGCTCTGAGGTCGTTCTTGGCTATGGATATCATAACTTATCAAAATGATGATGAATATGCAAATTCGATTTACTACCTTCGGTTTCGAATTCGAGTTTACAATGTGTACTACTTTTACTTGAGTGACTTGTGAGTCTTAATTTTTGAGTTTTCATATTTTAAAAAATTACGTAATATAAGAAGATTTACGATAAATGTAAAGTTGTTTACGACACATCTAACACGTACGGTGGATTATCTTTTTGGCATAGAATGTTTACGTGAAAATTAAGATTGTTTACAATGCATACAAAAGAATTTAATTAAATTAATTAGATGTAGATTTTTCAAATCGAGTAAAGCTCTAATTAACCACATCAATTGTCAATTATCAGGTTTATTATAACTCATGGGATAATGTTTGTTGACTTTGTACTTCAAAGTTCAAACCCACCATTTTTTGTGGTTCATCATGCATCTGCATGCAAGTGGGCAGTGGCTACCATGCATGGAGAACCTAGTTTTCGTCTAAAAATTGTTGCCAAAATACTAATAACAAAATTTCGTTCAACAGCTTCTTTTACTTCTAAGTTCTAAGTCACTATCATTTGCTAGAAAATTAACTAATTTGTTGAAAAATACTACAACTGATTATTTAATTTAATTATGTTGAATGATTAATTTGGCATTTCAAAGTCATAAAATTGTTCTAGAAAACAAAAATAAACCACAAAAATTTTGACTTGTCAAAGTCAATCCTTAGATATATACTACTATAAATATAAAATAACTCTAACCAACAGTTGTCAAAATTTAACAAAATTTTTTGGAACTAAGAAAGTGATTTATATTGTAATTAAACACTAGAGTCATCTCTCGTGAACAAGACTGTGGGATACTCCGTTATAGTATATTTACCATTGAATTAATTAAGGTAAATTATTTTTGGTTTTATTATCACTTTTATTATATCCTTTTTTGAAGATGTTAACATCCATGCCAAAAAGATTTCGCAATATAAAACCGTGGTGACTGGTGAAAAACAATTGAAACCGCGAGGAAGAGTAGTGTACTAGTGCTATTATTTATTTCTACTAATAAATACGGTTGTGCAGCTTGTGCTTGTGCTTCTGCAGGTTGTGCAGTGGTCTTTGGATTTTTGGGCTTGATTAGGTTGCTCACTCGCATTTCATTCAATGTCCACGAGCCCATTTCAGAACTATATGAAGCAATTCGGTGTTGGGCTTCATCAAAAGGTTTAATTAGTCTGCCCACTCTAGACTTTGGGCCTAGTCCTTTTGTAACTTGTAATTGGTATGGTTTCTTTTTTCGGCCACGTAATTGGTATGGTTTCAAAGCTAGGGGATGAGTAGGGATGGCATGCAATGGGGGCACAGGGGCAGTGCAAAGGCGGGGATCGCCTCCTCCGCTTCCGCCCCACACATATCACGCTTTACCCGTCTCTGTCCCGTCCCGCCATGGAGATCAGTGGCACTAATACCACATTTGTTACCATGGATTTTAATTAACCTCTGTCCCATCTTGTCCCGTCCCACTTATATATTTTAAAATGATAAAATTAGTGCTTTTAAATTATTAATTAATGGCCTTATTTTTGCACCAATAGTCAATAAAACTAATTAAAGACATTAAGATAATTAAAAACAAAAATAGAGTACAAGATTATTATTACATTAACACAACAAACCCAAAGATGATGTTTTTTTATCTCAAATTCAAAGTGATTGGTCAAAGAAAGCTACTTGCAAATAAAGCTCAATATCCAACATTCAATTTAATTAACAACTCATTAAAGCATTAAATAAACAATAGTCACCACCTACAAACAAATCCCATAAGCATATCTTATAAGGATAGTTTGGTAAGAAAAACGTAATTATAACATATATATAAGGGTAGTTTGGTAATTTCATATACGGGGTGGGGCAGAGTGGAGACTAGTATTTACCAGAATCGCCCCACCCCACCTAAACAAACAAAAAAAAATCGCCCCACCCCGCCCCACTATACAAAGAAAAAAATCCGCCCCATAAGAGGCGAAGCAGTGCGGAGTCCACGGGGCAAGGCGGATTTTTCCATCCCTAGAAATGAAGGACAAAGTGAGGCACAAAAATGGGACAATTTTACTCCATATAACCAATACAATATGCTTTTATTTATGCTTTAGTCAAATATAAAGATCATGATTATTTAGAGTATCCCAATCAATATATATATATATATATATATATATAGTGTATACAATCACTAACGGTGTACCAAATAATCTTTAACAAGTTGGTTGGCCCGTGCTGGCGTGTCGGGCGTCTTTGAATTTTTTTTTTTATAAATTTTTTCATTGCGACCCTCATAAACATCACTCTGGAAACATCAGTTTTGCCAATCATTATCAAGCAAAGTTGTTGCTGCCAGCTAGGCTCATTGGATAGTGAAGTCTGATTGATAAACAAAGAGTCAAGAAATTGTTCGTGAGAATAGTTGATAAAATTACATATTAATGAATATTAATGACACTATTTATTACCAAAATAGTTAATTACCAAAACAGGGCAGGGAAAGAAAGTGTAAGAAACTAATTAAGGGACTATTAATGACACTATTTATTACCAAAACAGGGCAGAGGGAAAGAAAATGTAAGAAACTAATTGAGAGACTTATTAGTAATCCGACAAGTCAGAAAAGACAAAAAAAGACAAAATATTGACTCCTCATTAATCTTGGTTTGGAGTCCTGGATTGCTAAACACCGCCCCCTTTTTACTTATCACCGCCCCCCTTTTTACACTTTTGCCATTTCTTCATATTTTCTTCAAACTTTCTAATTTCAAGAATGCTCAAGAACATTTCTAATCTTCAAGAACGCTAAAGAACGTGGAATAACCAAGAACTCCGGAAATGGATTCAAACGAA
>AWUE01018095.1:0-14040 GCA_001974825.2 Corchorus olitorius
TATTTAGCGTTCTTGAAGATTAGAAATGTTCTTGAGCGTTCTTGAAGATTGCAGAGGATTTGAAATTTTGAAAATAAAGCAAAGGGCAAAACTGTCAAAGGGGGGGGGGGCGGTGACAAGTAAAAATGGGGCGGTATTTAGCAAAACCCTTTGGAGCCTTTAATAATTTCATTGGGTATTAAGGTTTAGTATATAATTTTTTTAGGACTTTATTCTTCCTTTTGATATAGCCTTAAAAATCACATTCAAGCTCAAAGTTGAGTTACTAATTAATGGTACATAGTTTTCGTTAAAAAAAACACAAAAAAACAAAAAAAAATAAAAGTACGTAGCTGGTAGTTGATAGTCTAATACAGAAATTATGAGTAAAATCTGGAATATTTATTGCCATAGTTACTTTCCATTGATTTCTTTGTAATCAAACATAATAAGCGCATGATCCTAAGAGAAGACTCACTTCCGCATTATGATATAGTCACACACGTGAATATTTCTAAGATCAATAAATAACAATAATTTGTCGCACCTTTAGAAAAATGGTAAATTTACCAAAAATATGTTTGGAGCTTAATGGTGAAAGAGGAGAAATAAAGGCCCAATCAAAGTTTAAAAATAATTTAAGATGGGTGGAAGGCAATCTTCCCCACTGTAACTGTAATTAAAGTTATATTATATTTTATATTTCCAAATATGAATAATAATAGGCTGAAATCTCAAATAGATCCCCGAACTTTGGCATAAATATCAAATAAGGGCCCGAACTTTGGAAAAAGTCAAATAAGGGCCCCAACTTCGCTAAAAATCTCAAATAAGTCCATTCCGTTAATTTGAACGGTGCGTGAGTTACACATTTAAAAAAAATGAGTGAACAAATCAAAAAATGACACGTAGCTAAAATGATTCTGATTTTAAGAAATAAAAAACTTAAAGAAAAAATACAATACAAAATAATGAAATATAATTAAAATCAGATTTACGAATAAAAAAAAAACCTGTTCATTTGGACAAAACCCGTGTTTACAAAATATCTCTCAAACGTTAAAAAATCTCCCTGTCTTTCAAAAGACAACGATAATCCATCCTAAAATTCGCGAAACCCTAAATCCTAAATGGTCGAAATGTCGAGCGGAAAGTGGAAATAGCTTGCGAAATTTGGAAATTTTTTGAGCTTCGCGAAATCTGTCGAAGATTGTTGATTCGATTTTTAAGGTTAGTTTTCGCAATTTCTGGGTTTAGTTTTGCGACATTCGTATTAAATGATGAGGATGGGTTTGTTTGTTGTGGTTGTGTTTTTCGTTTTGGGGGATTTGGGAAGTTAGGGTTCGACAGAAAATAGGGATTTGGGAATAGGGTTTCGAAGTGTATGGGTATTTGGGGTTTTCGAAAGAAATTGGGTTTTCTAACTCAGATATAACAGAATTGAATCAAAAGTTTTCTGTCTGAGATATAAGTTTTCTGTATAAAGTTTTAAAATTGACGCGAAGGTGAGAATTTGCTATATATATATTTTTTTGGTTCAACCGTTATTTATATCTCAATCTCAATATTGTATGTTTGTCTTATTGTTTGTGGTCCTAATATTATATTGAATTTATATGTTTGTTGGTCCACATGTTTTCCCTGTCTGTGGTCCTATTCTAGTATGGTTTATTTCTTTTAGTTGACAGGTGTGTTGTTTGCATGTGGGAATTATATAATTTTTTTAATCAAATTTGGGAATAATTTATAGGTTTTGTCTTAGCTAACATATGACAAAAGCTTTTGTCTCAGAAAAGGGGTCTGCCCTTTTTTTGGTAAGAAAGGAACATAATATATATATTAAGAAATGGAGTTTACATATCTTGGGAAAAAGGGGTCTGCCTTTGTTTTGTTTTTGTCCTGCTTTTATATCAAAGGAAATGATGAGCAATGTATCAAACTACATGTACTATGATTGCAAAGTACTGGTTTAATTTTTTTTTTATAATAAGTACTAGTTTAATTAATCTACTACATATTGGAAGGTCAATGCATCTTTTTTAGGTTATATTAAGAGAAGCCGTATACTCAACTTATTATAAAGTCTATGGTTTTGGTTTCTTAAGTCTAGTACCAAGTAAGCCTTTAGTAATGCGTTCTAAGTAAGTAGTTAATTTGTTTAAAAACCCAGCTCTTACAAGAATTAAATATAGCAAAACCCAAAACATTACTTAAGACAACTAAATTATGAAACAAATTCAATCAAATGAATATTTTCTTGTTATAATTGAAACAAATGGTTACTGAATGTTGTTATTTATGGTTACTGATTGTTAGGGAAAGTTTGTTTAATTGTTGTTGCTATTTTTGAGTGTTTTGACATTGATTATTGGTTGCTTTGTTTTGTTCAATTTTTTGACAGGATGGCGTTTTTTGAGGGTATTGTCAGGTTTCACTATTCAGGGTCTTTTGTAGGTGAGGGTGAAAGTCTTAGGTATGAAAATGGAATTGTAGATGAATTAGGGATTGATCCAGATAAGTTGAGTAAAATTGAGTTGGAAGAATTATTAAAGGATGCTGGTTGTAAAAATGTTTTGCATATATATTACAAGAGGCCAGGACTTAGTATGTGTAGGGGGCTTAAGTTGATTGAAAGTGATTTTGATGTTTTAGACATGGCTGGGGAATTAGTTGAACGTGGTGAGGTAGATACTTATGCTGTACACAAGGTTGATGATCCACATGATGCTGTTTTAGAGTTGGAGTATGGAGAAGTTATAGAGGGTGGGAATGAGGCACATGTAGATGCTGTTAATGATGTTGGTTTAGATGATGTTAATGATGCTGGTTTAGATGTTGCTACTGATGCTGGTAAGGAAGGAGGTTTAGAAAATGAAGAATTAGGAACTGGTGAAGTAGGCATTGGGGTAGAAAATGTTAATCTAGGAGCTGCTGATGGAGAAAAACAAAATGGCCCTTTACCAAATGTTGATGGCTTAGGTGGCCAAGATGGTGATAGAAATGCCCAAGATGCTGCTGAAATACATGTGCAAGAATTTAGTAATGGGTGTGCCTACTTTGTTCCTGTAGAAGACGACAACAGTGAAGATGAAGATCCTGAGGTCAAGTTTGCTAGATCTGAGTTTGAAACTGTTATAGACGAAATGTTAGATGAGTTTGAAAAATCTGGTTTTAGCTTGCCAGGTTTTAGGCCAATCGATGCAGCTGAATATGTTAGTGGCTTTGAAAATGAGGCTGACCCTAGTAACAACTTTAACCCTGAGGAACCCTACTATTCTACTGATGAGTTAGGAGATTTTGATAGTGATGATGATGCAACGAGGAACCCAAGTAGGTTTCCTGTCTATAATCCTAACAATGAAATTCCACATATTGAGGTTGAGATGCTTTTCACCAATTCTGATCAATTTAAGCATGCAGTTAGTTTGGAATCCATTTTGAAGAAAAAAGGAATTTATTGGGTTAAGAACAGTAAAGAAAGGGTGAGGGCAAAATGCAGTGATCCTGAATGTCCCTGGGAGATATATGCTAGTTTTCAGAAATCAATCCAGTCATTCCAAGTAAAGAAGTTTATATCTAAGCATAAATGTAATAGGGTGCTTAGCACACCTAGACTGTCCTAAAAAATGTTAACTCAACTTGTGTCAATTGACATCAAGAGAGATCCTTATATTCCTTACATAGAGATAATTCAGTTGGTTTTAGAGAGATATGGGTTAGATGTGGAACTAAGCATGGTAAAAAGAGCTAAGAGTGATGTTGTAAGGTCTGTGGCAGCAAACTATGAAAAAGAATTTGCTTCATGAAAATGAATCCAACAATAGGCCCAAACCAGCTCCAAATCAAAGGCCAAGCTTTTGGGAATGTTCAAGGTGGAAGTGCATCTACATGTAATACCCCTACCCCTAACTGGTTTGAAACTGTGAGCTCAGCAAGCACTGGAGGACTTCAGCAAGCTTCTACCAACAATAAAAGGCCAAGAGAGCCAAGAGGGATGGAGGGATATGGACTTTACACCAACCACAAGGGTTGGAAATTGAGGATGTAAGTTAATTCACTTACATTTGGCATTGCTTCTTATATTTTTGAATTGGGTTGCATCTGTCATTTTTCTAAATCCTTATTCTATTACACTTTAACAGGCTGGTCTTATTACTCAGAGGGTGCATAAAATTGTCAACAAGAAAAGCAAGTCATCATCAGAAGTTCATGGAACCCAAGAATCAAACAATTCCAGTTTGACTAGCAAGGGAGGAAGGAAAGCTCCTTGGAAGCCATAGGAATTAGGGAATTCATGTTGATGCTTTGGAAAACATGTTAATGGATGTTTTTTTGTGAAGAATTTATTTGCAAACTCTGTTACTTGGGCGATGTACTTGAATTATTGCCATAAAACTGAATGCTTTTGTGACAATATTGTTACATACTTTCCATTCATTTTGAATGTGAATTCATGTTACCATTTCAATTACTTGAAATATTGCCAAAAAACTGAATGCTTTTGTGACAATATTGTTACATATTTTCCATTCATTTTGAATGTGAATTCATGTTACCATTTCAATTACAGAGATCAATATATAGACCAAATAACAGAATCCTGTTGTCTTTCATTTCATGGAAATAGTAGATACATAACAAGTTTGCCCCTATTATTGGGGCTACTTAAACCCAACAACAACACCATAACCAACACTAATACCATACAAACGAGTGAGGTATTCTTCCACAGTGGTATATTTCACATCAGGATATAGCACAGAAGCCTCAACTCCAAATGATACTGATTTCACATTTGGCTCACGGCATGAACTCGGTCCACATCATTTCCAAATTCAGAAAGGAAGAATCTCTGACCAAATATATAAAAGAAACCATTACTCTCTAATGAGGCAATTGAAGATAATTAAATATATGCACCAATAAAACTGAACTGCAAATTTTACCAATTAGCTTTACAAATTTTATTCTAGTATCTTGGGCAGGAACATGCGGACATTTGCACCAAATCAGGTACAAGTATTTCGAAACATTTCAATTCTTTTGATTCCCTCTCCTGAAGCAGAATTATGCAACTCTTCCAAAACTTTATTCCCCTGGTAGAGATCTATTGGCAAAAGAACAAAAACTCAAATGCTTTAAAATTGAAACTGACCCAAATTGATTACAAACAACTTCAATGCATTGACATACGATCACATGGCTAAAAGTGTTTTGATCCTTATTAATAAAGATTTCCCGTGATCTATATATATATATAAGGTTATGATTGTAGTCTATAAGGTTATGATTGCAGGTTAACATAGAAAGAAGATTTTTTTATTAAATATTCACCCATAATATCAGGAAAAGTGTGGACACAGGTATAGCTGAATGTATTTTAAGTTTGAGGAATAATACAATATAAGTAAATAAAATGAGAAATACCTGAGCATCAATTGTTTCTGCGAAATATAAGATCCGCAGAAGTAGTCCTATCCTAGCACCAACTCACCATCACCAACTCTCTTTGGTATAACAACATCTCCTGCATCCCCACACTCATATTAGTACTAAACCATAAATAAATGTCTTAAAAAGAGTTAAACCAGAACTTGCAATTATGACATATTAATCTGAAACAGAATATACAAAATCCATTACAATTATTAAGTTAAGAAGACAAAAATCAAGGCAATGTGTCAGTTTTTCACATGCATCAAGATTCAAGAGAGAGAGAGAGTTACCGTGGAGAAGGTTGTAGAATAAGCCAAAGAGGAAGCCATTTTGATAAATAAGATTGAGAAAGAAGTCAACCACAAAGCCAGTGAACTCCATGGGCTTGCTGAGCAAGTGAATAATCTTGCGAGCAATGATGGAAACCAAAATGACCCAACGATGATCAGCCGCTTCTCCACCCACCAAACCGTGGTATGAGCTTTCCAGGAACAAAAGAGAAGAGAAGAGTAGAAAGATTGGCTTCATACGTTGAGGAACTTCCACAATTGCTCATCCTCAATTCGGCGGAAGAGACCCTAAACCCAATTGAGAACCCTAATTTCAAAAGCAAAATCCCAAATGAGAAGAATAAGTAGGAAAACATGTTTTATCCCTTTTAAACGTAAAAAAGAAATTAAAAGGAATTTAAATTAAATGAAAAAGAAATAAATACAAAAAAGAAATTAAAAGGAAATTAAATAAAACAAAAAAAGGGACTTAACGTGCCACGTCAGCTTTCCATCCAAGCTGACGGCGCGTTGAGTACACTCTCTAGTGGATGGACTTATTTGAGATTTTTCGTGAAGTTGGGGCCCTTATTTGACCTTTTCCAAAGTTCGAGCCCTTATTTGATATTTATGGCAAAGTTCGGGGACCTATTTGAGATTTCAGCCATAATAATACTATTAATAAGAAGTATGTAATACTGCAAGCATAACTTTTTTTGGTAAATTTAGATCCTTAAAATTTAAATTTTGACACTTAACTACTGTTAAGGATATGAGAACGAAAACTAAACTCAGTGTCAAAATTTAAACTTTAAGTTCATATTTGTTCCACTCAAAACCAAATGGTGTATATATATACATATATATATATGTAATTTACCCTTTTTAAAGTATAATTAATGTTTTAACATTAAATTATTAAGAAACCTTAAAAGTATGAGTATTATATTGAGGTTTTTTTAAGGGGTGTAAGTAAAATTAGAAAGCAAATAAGCCAAGAACTAAAATACGAAAGCATAGCCTTTTACAATTGTCCGAAACTTAAAAGCATATCAAAGATGGAATTATCCAACAAAACTTTGAAGATGATCAAAGGAGAAAGTGGGGGTGGGAAATTATGAAGTGGAAGGAAACAAAATAGGAAAGTTCGCCAAAAGGTGATCTAATGCGCATATTTTCCCTAATAAACAATGAGGAAGATGTAATGACTCAGTTGACATAACATGGAAATCAATCTGACAATTAAACCAATATTACATAGAAAGATTATCAAAATGTCATAATGTAGCTACCAAAAATGCATATAGAGGTATCAAAACTTCATAGTGTAGTTATCAAAATTTTATACAGAGGTTACCAAAATTTCATAAAAAATGTTACCAAAATTTCTTAGGGATGTTAATAAAATTTCATATGAAAATTAACAAAATTTCATAGGGAGGGAGGTTACCAAAATTTGTGCTTATCAAAATTTCCTAGGGAGGTTAACAAAATTTTATAGGGAGGTTATGAAAAATTTATGAAGAGGTTATCGAAAATACATAGAAAGGATATCACAATTTCATCCTCATAGGGAGGTTATCAAAATTTCATGGTGTGGTTATCAAAATTTTCATAGTGCGGTTACCAATTTTATTTATTGTGATTACTAAAATTTTATAGGCAGATTATCAAAATTTTAAACTGAGGTTATTGAAATTTCATGGTGCGGTTACCAAAATTTCACATTGTGGTTATCAAATTTTCATAGGGAGGTTATCGAAATTTCATAATGAGGTTCTCAAATTTTCAAAATGTGGTTATCAATATTTCTACATTGGAGCATGAAAACAACTACCAAAATGACATAGAAATATATTGAAAAATTAATACAAATGAGGTTTCCCTTCATCACATTTAAATAGAGTTACCAAATAAAGTTTTCTAAGCAGCCTAAAACCTCAACTTCCCGATTTAGCACGATTGAGCGTCAAACGTTGTTCTCAGGAAAATGTTCATTCCAAATACATTATTTGTGAAACCAACACTCAAATGTTGTGTTTCAGAGTGAGTAAGCTAATTGGAAAGTGGGTTTGCCAAAAAAAAAGAACTTTCTTTAAAACCTAAAACTTGAACGTTCACGCTTTTGTGTGTTTGTGCGCAGAACGTTGTTCTTGAGAAAATGTTAATTCCGAATGCATTATTTGTGTAACCAACGCTCATATGTCATGTTTCGGAGTTAGTAGAATTCATTGGAAAGTGACTTGCCAAACAAAGTTTTTTTCAAAGCCTAAACCTCAACTTCACAATTTTGTACTTCTTTTTAATTATGGAAAAGAAGAATCGAAACAGAGAAGAAGAATGGAAGAAGAAAATGAAAATTGAAAATTGAAAAAAAGAAAACTCAGTAGAAAAGACGGAGAGAGTGAAAAGAAATTTAGGATTTTGCATGTCCAACACCTGGTTGAACCTTTAGCAAAAAAAAAAGAAACAAATGGCTAAGCCTAAACACATGGATGACTACATGTTTTAGTGGATTTTTTTTATCAACATGTTTTAGTGAATTGAGATTTGAGAGTGGCAAAAAATTTGGTCAAACAAAAAAAATGGGCTAATCAATTCAAAACAAAAAGCGAGTTACAATGGACCAAAAAAAACCCAACAAAAAAAACCCAAATAGCTAAAAGGGAGGCCCACGTCAAACACCCAGCCCACAGAGAAAATATAAACATACATACATACATACAAAATATAACCCTAAACTCTAACACTAATCAAATGACAAAATTGGCAAAAAAAAAAAGTTCAAATGACAAAATATCTAGAATTAAAATAGGTTGATCAATATTTAATCATTAACACCAATCAAATAACCAAACATATATATATATATATATATATATATATATATATATACTATATATTATTTTTAGTGGCTATGGAAATTACTTAAAGGCCAAATTGAGGATTGATGTGGTGGCTCCTTTTAGCTTTTTTTGGTCTTTTCTCACTTTTCGGGTGACTAAAAAGTCCCTCGATGAATTTCCTCCTTACTTTTCCTGCTGTCCTTTTTTGTAATTTATTATTTTTATATTTATGATTAAGTATGTTTTAATTACATATTAATTGTGTGTGGATATTAGGATTTACCGGTTCAACTCCTCTGCTGGAATTCCAAAGGACTGGTGCTATAAATGTATCTTCAATAATGGTTGATTCATGGGGTAGACTATTGACATTCCAATTCTGTTTTCCTTTCGTCTTCATTTCTATTTGGGTGGGTTTCTTTTTCCCTAACATTTCTCTGAATTGGTTTCGCATGGACTCCGTTCTGTTTTCTAAAATTTCCAAATGGATGTTGATAAGATCCTTCCATTTAATTTAGCAGCGCCTTAGGATGACATAACCTAAAGTGGAGAGCTTTCACTTCTCACCGCAACATTTTGAGGTAAATCTGGATTTATTTGGATTTATATTATAGTTAGCCAATGCTAAGTACAATGATTTTATGATGCATTGTGTAAATTACATATGTTCCTGCAAATGCTCTCAACTAATCCAATTTTCCTACGATAACTATACATGCTCCTTGACTACAAAAAATTAGGCATTCCTTATGCAGAAGCCAAATTCTTTCACCTACCCGAGTTCATTAATTCAACAAGTGCAATCAATATTAAAAATGACCGCAGCGTACTATTCTTTTTTAGATGATCAACATACATTTCAAGCAACAATTAATATTAGCTTTATTTTGATGAATTATCTAGAGATGGAGGAGTAAAATATTAGCTTTATTTTGATGAATTACCTAGAGATAGAGTAGAATTTAAATAATGCACTTTTAGAATGAAAGAGAGGTCATGTGTTTTGCTTTATATATGCGAATTATTTGTTTTGATGTATGAGTTTCTCCTAACTGATTAACTTATAGCCAATGCAATATCTTCTTACTAATCGACTTAAACAACTACAAAAAATATAGCCCTAATAAGAAGATGACTGCAGCGCAAGCGCAGGCCGCCCTGCTTGTTAATAATTAATCACTTGTAAAATACATGATTAACAATTATCAATATTTTTTTGGTGAAACAATTATCAATCATTAATACTAATAAAAAATACCATTTATCAATTATTAATTCTAATAATTCATAATTAATTCCAATAATTCATAATTAGAATACATGATTAACAAAATAATCAAAAATCATAATTAAAAATAATAAAAAATTCATAATAAAAATTACATGATTAACAAAATTTTAATCAAGATTAACAAAATCATCAAGAATCAAAATGAAATTAAGAAAATTAGAATTTCTGAAGGAGTAAATAGGTATAAAAAAAAAGGTATGAGGGTCATTTCATAAATAATTCAAAAAAATGTTTGTCGGTGTGGATTGAAAGAAAAATATGAAGGTAATTTGATGAATAATCCAGCAAAAAAAAAAGTTTATAGAGACTAAATATAAAAATTCCCTCTCGAACCCTTCATGAAACTTGTCAATCAAATTCAACTTTCGGGTTCTTCATGAAAGTCATAGATCACATAATAACCATTTAACCGACGCTTGAATACTTTCAATCGGAAATGTGGATCGAAAATTATACGATATTAAATAAACCAGCAATCTAACCACAAAATTTCGGAAGCATTTTTCAGAATTAAAACATCAAAATTGACTTTCGAGTTCTTCATAAAACGCTGTAGCATTAAATTACCTTTTAATAGACACTTGAATCACCTTGATCCGACAGATAAAAAAATACAAAAATAAAAAGCAACGCGTTAAATCGTTCATCTCATAACTGTAAAGGATTAAATAACATAAAAGAGAAAAGTATGCGGATCATCTGATGAATAATCCAACAAAAAAAATGATTTGTTTATGAAAATGGGACCCACAAATAGTAATTTTATCCTAAAGTCCCGAGAACACCCTCCACCATCAATCGAAATAACAAAAGTACCAAACATGAAATGACCAAAAAACCAACCTCAAAAATTCCCAAATTTATGAGAGTTGAGGGTTTTTTGGTACGTTCCTTTTGTATATATATAAAAGTACAAATAAGGGGAAACTTTATGTTTTCCGATTGTACCCCTTTTTTTAAATATTTTTCTAAATTGCCATTATTAAAAATTTAATTTTAGGTTTTATATATTTATGTTTGTTGCGCCAAAAATCTCTTGCTATAGTTTTCGCGGAGAATCCTTTATGACAGTATAGGGGCGTGCCAGTCAATTTGCAAATTGACAAAGAGGTTGTAAAAACTAGATCTGCGTGCGCGGAGCAGCAGATTAAAAGATCAGAGCGATTTGTGGGGACTGGATCAAAGTCACACCGGAGCATTTTAATCATTGGATCCACAACAAATTGTTCTTCATAACTGGGCCTTCTTCTTCTTCCTCTAACTGGATCAGATCTGTTAGATCTGTTTTTGGATTGAGATTGAAAGAAAATAACAATTTGATTGTTATTGATGAGAAAGAAACACGTGTACAGTGTTTTTATATCCGGAGACAAGATTGAAACAAGAGAAAAACACTAAAAGAGTGTTTGAATGTCCTGAGACAGGATCTAAACAAGAAAATTTGAAGAACGAGTAAGAATTCGTGATGAACAAGATGAAAATGGCGCAGAGCCAAAAGAAAATAAGCACAGGGCTTGGTTTTTTGCGCGGAGCAAGTTTGTAACTTCAGGAGCTGGTTTTTTAGATGAGTGATTTCTCTGGGAAATGTTTTGAGATGTGGAATCTGCCTTGAAGCCTTGGAATGGCCTCCTTTATATAGGGGTGGCATGGGCCTTGAAATTAATGGGCTTGCCTTGCTGAAGAAGGTGAATTCCTCCTCCTAGGTAGATAACAGCTTCCAGGAAGGTGCAGTAAAGTTTTCTTCTTCTTCTGATTGCTTCCAACTACTGGGGAGAGGGAAACGTAGATGTTAGGGTGCCACTCTCTTGGATGGGAGATGGAAATCTTCCTCCTGGTTGACGAATAATTCTTGCTTCTTCCTATCACACTCCAGCATGCCTTCATTGCTTCTTTTGTTCTGAAATCAGCTAATTTGACTAAGTAGTGGCCTTCTGACATCATGAATTTGGACTTTGAACACTAAGGCCACGAAATTACCCTTACTTAATCATACTTAGCTCTTCAAATCATGAAAACAACAATTAGTTAAGAAAATGGCTTAAACCGGGGTGAGAAAGCCACATGTCCTTAACTGAAAATAATGCAAAAGTTGCAAACGAACTCGGAATAAACCAAAATTTCACCAGTAGGCTTAGATTATCTCCATAAGACTATGGAAAAAATTCCAAGTGGATTCGAGCTCTCTATCATGGTGAACTTGGTTTCACTCCCCAAATTGTCCTTAACTGAAAACCGGGCATAAGTTTTTACACTGATGTCAGAATAAGGTGAAATTTTACCAAGATGATCTACATAGCTCAAGGATCATCATGGTATGCTCCTTGGTAGAAATCACAGCCTCTAGCCTCTACGATTGATGAATTTTACCATTTTGTCCTTAATTTAACAAAATGCAAAGTTGTAGTTTCGCCTCCCGGGGAGGGGAAAAGGGCTAGGCGATTCCTCCACTGTGCTAGGTCGACTATGTTGAGGAGGTGTGAGGTTAAAAATCCCCTGCCTCTCTCACGTAGGTAGTTGTTTCTTTTGCTGACAAATTTTAGCTCTCTGCCTCCTTCCTGCATGAAGAAAAAATATCTCTCCTCAGGGAAGAGGGCGGCCTCTCCTCTACATGGGAGACGACTTGGGGCCTTATTATTGAGTCCATGAGATATTTTTCATCTCATGGGTAGATGATAAACAATTTTCCTTTTTTACTGTTTGCCTCCCTAGTAGACAACAATATTAAAGGAAACTGGTTTTGTTTGATTTTCTTTGCCACACTCCTAGGTAGGGGCAGCATAGATGATGATTTTAATAATAATTATTCAGAAAAATAATTATTATTTATTTATTAATTAATAAATTTTAGCCCTTGTAATTAATTATAAGATTTTCCTAATTCTATCAGAACTAGGGTGGTGCAGAAACCAAGTTTCTTTAGGATTTTTGATCTAATCCTGACCACTCATCTTAATTATATTTATGTGAAGACCAATTTACCCTCAATTGTAAATTGAGGTATAAACAATGTCCAATTTAATTTTTTTTTTATAAAATACTATAATTTTATTTTCTACAAAATAGAATTTCATTTAAAAAAATAATTATAAAATATAAAGTCTTGACCAGACTTTGCTTATACTAGATTTGAATTAGTTTTTATACCCTACATATACTAAGATTTGAGGTATAATATCTCCTGATGCTTAAAGGATAATAAATACAATATAATATTATTTTAAAAAACGTTAAATATTATCAAATTTTGCCACTTCTCTAACACTAGATTTTTCAATTACAATAGGATTTGAACTATAAGTCTATAACTCCTAACCTAAGGATAATAACTTACTCCCTACCCTATAGAAGAAGTTAACTTTGCAGATTATTGAAATTTCATAGTGTGGCTACCAAAATTTCATAATGTGGTTATCAAATTTTCATAATGTAATTACAAAAATTTCATAGAAGATAATCAAAGTTTCATATTGTGCTTATCAAAATTTCATAGTGAGATTAACGAAATTCTATAGGGAAGTTATCAACATTCCATAGGGAGGTTATCAAAATTTCATAGTATGGTTATCCAAATTTCATAGTGTACCAAATCAACCTTTCACAATTAATGTAAAATTCAAAATTTTATATTTAGGTCATCAAAATTAATATCATATAGAGGTTCTCACAATTTTATAGTGTGATTATCAAAATTTCATAGTGTGGTGACTAAAATTTCATAGGATGGTTATCGAAATTTCATAGTGTGGTTATCAAAGTTTCACAGGGAGGTTATCACAATTTCTTAGTGAGGTTATCAAAATAATATAGCGAGATTACCAAAATTTCATAGTAAGACTATGTTTGGTAGGAGAAAAGATTTTATAAATTAAATATCAAAGAAATCAAGTAGTCACACAACATGTGTCAATGAAAATAAGCATATTTTTAGAAAATGAAAATGACAATAGACTGGAAATTTGAAACTAAAAATATAAATATTTTCAAATTCTATTCAATTGCCATTTCCATTTTTCAAACGTATACTCATTTTAATAGAAAGGTTTATTAAAGTTTAATAGTTAGGTTATCAAGGTTTCATTGGGAGTTTATCAGAATTTTATAGGGTAATTATCAAAATTTCATAGTATGGTTATTAAAATTTTAAAAAAATATTTTATTAAAACACATTTGGCCCACGTGCAACGCACGTGAAAGTTAAAACTAGTATATATATATATAT
>AWUE01018096.1:0-39557 GCA_001974825.2 Corchorus olitorius
ATTTGCATTTTTCTAAGCCTTGTATCAAAAGTTATGAATTTTCTTCCAAAACTACTCTTGTGAAGTCCTCCTTTAAATAGGATTTAACAATGCTTGCATCATGACTGAATCATTACTGCATCATAATTACTTATTGGACTTGAACTCCTTCTTTGGGCTTCCATAGTAACGAATTGGGCCTTAGAATATCAGATTTAATCTTCAAGACATCTGGCTTGGTAATTTGGTTTCATGGACACAAACGAGTCTAATGGGCCTACTGGGCCGAAATGAGACAAAATCAATAATTTCTCCAAATCTATTTCTATACTATATATAAAAGTACGAATAATGGGAAACTTTATGTTTTCCGATTGTACCTTTTTTTCAAAAATATTTCTAAATTGCCATTACTTTTTTTAAAAAAAAAAACCAAATTGTCATTACTTAAGATTAGACTTTTATGTTTTATATATATTATTATATTATTATTGGCCAACCCAATTTCTATTATATATATTATTATTTACTTATGATTTAATTTTAAGTTTAAATATTACTCAAACTATTTTATATATATTTCTAACTACTTATCCAAATTATTAACGATGATAATAAATATGTAGCAAAAAAAATGATGATGATGATAAATACATGATTGCTGCATTTGTAATTTTGGTATCATTTTTCTTAAACATATGTCCATATATAATATACAATGGCCATGAAAAGAGTTTGAATTTTTCTTTCTCCATTTTAAAATTTATGTTATTTTTGAAATTATAAAAAAAAAACTACCATCTAGGTATGGTATTGATAACTTCTTGTCGTGCTTTGGGAATTTCATTTTCCTTTATCACTCTTTTTAACTTATTTTCTTCATTATTTTCATTACTATATTTGATGATTGCTTAAAACGATTTTTCAAAGGGAGTAATGTTGAATGAATGGAGTTCAAATTGATAATAGCAATGTGGAGGAATGTTGAATGGAGGAACTCTGTTTGATAACGTGCTTTATATACTACCGAGTGGAGGAGCTCAATTCGAATATGTATATGTATATACTATCAAAGGGAGGAGTTCAATATGAATTATATATGTTTATATGACTAAACGGACGAGCTCGATCCAGAAATGGAAGAGCTTAATATGAATGATTTATATTGTAATAAATGGAGGAACTCAACCTGATAATGATATATAATTTTATAGAGAAATTGTCGACATTTTGTACTATAGTATCAAAAAATTATAGGGAGATTAACAAAATCTCACATGGAGGTTATCAAACATCATAGGAAGGTTTATTAAAATTTCATGGTTAGCTTATCAAAGTTTCATATTTCATAGGTGAATTATCAAAATTTCATAACGTGGTTATCAAAATTTAATAAGGTAATTATCAAAATTTCATAAAAATATTCAATCGAAATATGTTGGGCCACGTGCAACGCACGTGAAAGCTAAAACTAATATATATATATATATATATATATATATTAGTTTTACCATATAAAGTTGGAGGCAATGAAGCTCATACAGCTTTGCCACGTAAGTAGCCCCCTTCTCCTTTCTAGTATTATTATTTTCACTTTATTTTCAAAATAATTTAAATAAATTATTTATATTGAAATTGCCTAGGTGTGAAAATGGATTTTTTGCCTTGATATATGGACCCAAGTGACCATGGTTTTTAAAATCGGACTGGGCGGTTCGACCGATTCAACTGCCTACTGGAAAGGTATCTGGTCTGATTATGGCATCTAAACCGCGGTTTCAACAAACCGCTATGGAACCGTTCGGGCCGTCTGAACCGGAACCGGGTTAAACCGTTAATTTCCGATTTTTTTTCCATTTTTTACCTTAAAAAAAAGAATTAGTAAAAAAAATCAAATGAAATTAAAAATCAAAGACTAAACCTAGACTATAAAAGAAAACGACAGAACAAAACGTAAAAATTGAAAGAAGAAAAACCCCCCAAAATCCAAAACTTAGGGTTCTTCATTGCCATCACCGCCCCATCACCAATTCACCGCCTCACCTCACATCGCCGCTTGTCTGCCTGCTTTCTCTGCCTGGCGCTGCAACGACTTCTTCCAGACTTCCACCATCTTCCACCATCTGCCTGGCGCTGCTTTCATTGCTCTATTTTTCACCTTTCTGTAAAGTTTGCATATATAGCATGTTTCGTCGTGCAAAGCATACCAGACAGACCATGGGAATGAAATCAGCACTTCTCTTTGTCTTTTTGTGATCTACTTTAGCAAATATTTTATAATATATTTCTCTTTTGATTGGATCCTGTTCTTCTCTTTTTTGGTGGTTATTATGACATAATTATTTGATCAATTTCCATAGGTTAGTAATTTCAATTGACATCCCAATTGGTATCCAAAAAAAAATTGACATCCCAATTGTTCTATTGCAGGATTGTGGAGGAAGGATTAGTTTGATACCATAATCGGCAACACCCAGCCATGGCAAGATCAGAACAATAAAATTTGTGTGTTGTGATTGAACCAGCCGTCCGGCCCAACCGATCAGATCGGCCAAACCGCCGACCGGAGACATGAGTGGTTCATGCCACGGGTCGGTTACAAAAACCATGCAAGTGACTTTAGTGTGAATGTAGCTTATACAACTATTCCACATGTGGAATCAAATGTTAGTGTGGTGTGAATGTAGGTCAAATAACTACTCTCCACTAGACCTGTTCATGGGCCGGGTTCGGGTCGGGCCTAGCCTTGAGATTAAGGCCATTAGTGTTGCCCAAGCCCGGCCCATTTATAAAACGGGCTTCAAACTTTTGTCCAAACCCGGCCCATTTATCAAATACTTAGACCAAGGCCCGTCCAAAAGCCCGTTTAATATTTTTTAATAATTATTTTAAGAATTAAATTATATTAATTAATTATATAAATATAATTGTAAATATAAAATATAATATATACTACCTATAACATACTATTCTCATTGATAATAAGATTTTCTACATATATTATTCATCTTTTTCTTATCTAACATACGGTGTACGTATAAATTATATTTAATATATATTATATATCAACAAATAAAAACTAAAAACAAGTATATTTCCTTAATCGGGTCGGGCCGGGCTTGGGCTTTTGCTCTTATACCCAAGCCCGGCCCATTTAATAAACGGGCTTGATATTTTTGTCCAAGCCCATCCAATGGACTTAAAATTCTTGTCCAAGCCCTTTAAAATATCGGGCGGGCTTACGGGCTTGGGCGGGTAGCCCGGCCCTTGAACAACTCTACTCTCCACCTAGATAGTTGTTTTTGATGATACATTAGGTAGTTTTAGTTTTTCTTTCTTAGTGATACAAGTGAAACCTCATTACAATCAGAATAAATTGTGATATGCCCAAACATCTAAATGAAAATCCAACTCAAACTAAGAAATTATCTTAAATAACCTACTTTACAAACTATCAAACAAACAAACAAACAAATAAATAAACGAAACTCACATTCCGTGAGATTTGAACCCAGGACCTCACGGTGCAGGCACGATCCACTCACCAGTTGAGCTAACAACTCGGATGCACACCTAGGTAGTTGTTGATTGTTAGAAGATAAACACAATCATTTACAAAGAAGATAAAAACAATCCCATTAATATTGATATTATATATATTCAACTCTACATATAAATCATCCTCATTTACGTAAAAAAGGAATACTTTGTTCATGTCTAAAGAAATTTTGAGGATCAACCATACTCTTCACATGAATCAATCTGTCGAAGTTATTCTTGAAATATTTGACACCCCATTTGCTTGCTTGTCTATAGTTGGTGTAATTGCCTTCGTTATTAGTTCCAAGGTCAAGATCCCTGTAGTTCATGTAAGCTGCTCTTGGAGATTTTGAAACATAAGGCTCCATGTATTTATATAGCCTTCTTGTATAATTTAAATGCCTTGTTGTAGCATTTTCTTCTGGCCATGCCACTCCATAATGAATGTTAAATAAATTCCCTTTCCTATGAGGGAAAGGAGTCTCAGACTCCGGAATCTCGTCCATTATGCCACCATAAGGACTAAAGATAAGTTGTACGAATGTGATTTCCTCTTCATACAACAATTCCCATAGGCCCTCTAATGCATCTTCAGAAAAGGGTCCATTGACATAGTCCGATTTTCCTTTGGTCATGAATATCGGAGGATTAGTCCTATTAAGTAAAACATCTAAGGATTCATTTTGTGGGATTAATCCTGCAAAGAAGAGGATACTTTGAATCCAGCTCATTTCGATGCAATCATCTTCAACTAATCCAAGCTCTGGGAACTTTTCTTGCATCAACGGAATTAGTTGATTGATTCCACCTAAGAACAAGGAAATAAAGGAAGCTTGGATTGTTCTATTTCCTTCTTGGCTTGAATTCATAGGTTCTAAGAAGAGTCTGATGTAGAGATCTTCATTAATTTTATTTGCAACATATTGCCACTTTTGAACAAGTTTTGTTGCATTCTCTTCCAAAGTCCTGCTCACATTAAACACAGTCACAATTGATGGAATAGAAACTAACTTCACTTTCCATGCCACAATGACTCCGAAGCTAGATCCTCCACCTCCTCGAATCGCCCAAAACAAATCTTCCCCCATAGAGTTTCTATCAAGAACTCTTACATTAACATCAACCAAGTGTGCATCAATTATTTGATCAGCTGCAAGGCCAAACTTGCGCGTCATCATGCCATAACCTCCCCCGCTAAAGTGACCACCAACACCAACAGTGGGGCAAACACCAGCCGGAAAGGCAAGGGTTGAGCTTTTGTTTGCAATTGAGTAATACAATTCACCTATAGTTGCACCAGCTTGAATCCACGCAGTCTTATTTTCGACATCAACATCAATTGATCGTAAATTAATTAAATCAATGATGACGAAGGGAACTTGAGAAACGTAGGAAAGACCCTCATAATCATGTCCACCACTTCGAATCCTAATCTGCAAGCCATGTTGTTTTGAGCAAGCAATTGTTGCTTGGATATGGGAGACATTGGAAGGCGTAACTATGACTAGAGGTCTCGGGGTAGTTGGTGTAGAAAATCTACCATTCGGAACGGAAATCTCCAACACAGATGAATACGAAGAATTGTTTTGGGTGTAAATGAGTTTGGAGATGGAATCGATATTGTTGTTAGGATGTTGAACAAGACATTGGAGAAAGTTGTCAAGAGATTGGGCCAAAGCTACCGACGAAAATGAGGAGAGGGCAATAAGAAATAGAAGGATTAATAAGGCAGGAAACTTCATGATTTAATTAGCCTGAGCTCCCTGATCTTAAGTATATGCCTTTTAATTATAGCACCCATTTAGAGGAAGATTGGGCTTTCGTGTCATTCTCCTCTTTTAATTATGTCTCCGTTTGTATTGTTTCTATTACTTTCACGTTTCTTATATAGATCAGCTAGTAATTTGTAGATTGAATATATGTAAAAATAGAAAATTAAACAAACAAAGATAAAACGTGTATGATGGCTAATTGATTCTAAGATAAATTTTATCAATTAAATTCAATTAAGTTTTCTGACAATCTCACGAGAGTGAGAGAGAGAAATTAACATAATTATTATAAGTAGAAAGTTGGAAATAAGAAGAGGTGAGAGAGCAATATTAGTAATGTGTAATGTTGAAAAGGGTTTTGATGGCACATAGAGAGACTGATCGAGGTATTGAAGTTACTATAGGAAAAATTAAAACTATATTACAAAGTATTGTCACTTTAAGCACTTCTACTGGAATGGGTATTAACTAATTCTAAGTAGATAAAAAATAAGTAGATGCCCTTATAAAGTTACGTGAATATTGTTGATAGATCTTTATTCTCGTAATGGGCTAATCATGTTCAACCCGATTATATGACGTCATTTATACTAAAAAAACTTATAAATCATAAAATAATTTTATATATAGATCATTAAAAGAAAAACTATATCTAAATCATGAATTTAGGAAAATGTTAAAATGCTAATTTTTGGTTTTGGCTATAAAATTGGTTCGCATTCGGCAATGTTTAGGCCATTAATAATTGGGTCTAACATTTTAGTTTTTCTATAGAAAGTTTAGGACTAGAAAGTTTTTTTTTGAGAAAATATTTTAGCATGTTTGTTTAACCTCTAAAGTTTAAATTAAATTCCTAAGAAAGTAAAGTTAAATTTATTAAAATACCCTTTGATGGATATTCTAAATTTAAAAATAAGGTCATTTTAAGTAATTTTGTCTTAAAACTACTTTCATGAGAAAAGCACTTTCTCATTTTGGTAAGAAAGTATTTGGGTCAGTTAAACTTTCTTACCCTAAACTTTCTCTTAAAAAGATAACCAAACATGCTAAAGTTATTTCCTAACCTATACTTTTTATAGAAAGTGATTTAATTACATCAAAACAAACGGACTCTGATAGTCTTCAAACCCTTTGTTTAAACAAATTTGAAAAAATTAGACTTATAATTTAATCAAATAAAAGGTGGGGTTATTAAATTTAAGCAATTATAGGTGGTAAATGGATGTCAATTAATGACCAACAATTTCTAATCAAATGACGAGTATATATTAAACCTACTATTAATTTTATGAACAAGGTCCTCATGGAGCGCCACATGGCATTTGGTTTCTTTGACAAGTGTCAATAGTTAATTAAATCTACTATTAATTTTATGAACAAGGTCCTCATGGAGCGTCACATGGCATTTGGTTTCTTTGACAAGTGTCAATAGTTAATTTTCTAATGTTTTATTTATTATATTTGTATTCATTTAGTTTGGAAAAATTAAAAGACATTCATCCCCTTTCCTATATAAAATAAATTATCAAATAATTATAAATTAATTATAAATTTGTTATGAATATACATGTACGTTGTGGATGTCTATGAATCTAATTAAAGCAAGGATAAGATTAATGACTTGGTTCATTCATACACATATACCTATGTACTAAGTTCATCCCCTTATATTTATGGTGATGTATCTATGTGCCTATAAATATGCCACTTACTTTGTTATGGAATAAGATGAACAAGAACAATTTCTCTCATTCTTCATATTTTCTTCTTCTCCATATTCTATTGTCTCTCTCCATACTTCAATTATCTACTCCCTTGCTTTTGTTTTGTTATCATTTAAAAACAAATTTTCATTTCTTAACTGAATTTTCTTAAAATAATTTATAAAATAAAACAGCCGCATGCGAAGCGCGACCGGGAAGTTCTAGTATTCATTATTTTAATTTAATTATTTATTCCTCAAGTTTTACTTTTATTTTTTTGGGTACATCAAGTTTTACTTGTCAATACCCAAAGTTTGATCAATAAATGAATACATATGCATAGACAAATTATTCTTCTGGAAAGTATATAGATAGAAATTTTGTACTTTCTTCCTAATTTTCTCCATTTGGACAATTTGTCCTAATTACATCACCAATTAATATATAAAATATTTTGTTAAAATTGCTGCACGAAATTTACACCTATTGGTTGATCAAATTTTGAAAAAAATTTAATGTCATATTCTCCCGTAGGAAAATCTATATTTTTATATAGTATCGAATTAGCTAACTCTTACAAGAAATCCGATAAATGGATTAATACAGCAGGCTAGAAATGTTTCTCTTTAACGGGCAGAGACGTACTCCACTGTATGGGTACATGTCATATGTTTGAAATCCAATAATAGCTATATATAACTTTTCTTTTGTTGAAAATTTTTATTTTTAATTATTGGAAGGAGAGCTACTTTTTTTTTGCCAAGAAGGAGAGCTATTTTGATTATTCCACCAAATAACGCTTGGATTTGAGTTGCTTTTCAAAAATGTTTATCTTGTACAGGGGATTATTGACTCAAAAATTTGAAAAAAATTAAAAGTATTAATTAGTTAAAAAGAATTGGGAAAATTTCAAATAAGGGCGGTCTATTGAGAATTATTATCTATAGATACCATGGAAAATTATATTTATTAGGAAGGAAATACAAATTTTAAAAATTATTTAAAAGGATATTAAATTACCAATTTTACCCTTAATTAAGATTCAATTTTCAACTTCCACCCACAAAACCATATTTTCTTCCCTTCCTAATTCTCTTGTGCGTAAGCTGGTAGGCATTCAATTCTGGCAAACTAGGTGCACCAAAACGACTTAAGCAGCGTATTTTCCTTTTCTAAAATTAAATCTAATAGACAACAAGCTATGATTCTAACTTTTCTCTAAATTTACGAAACTCAAAGATGATATATTAAAATTACTTCCTACTCTAAAGTCCCCTCAAAACCATTTGTCATGTTTTGTAAGCATCCATAAGCAAAAATAAGGATGAACTCTTATAGTCCTTCATTAATTTTATAGTTAAGATTCGATTAGGGTTTTATATTGGGGAATTTTTTTGAAGTAATATTAGAGGAATTAAACTCAGCATAACGGTTGGAAAAAAAAAACTCGACATAACGGTTTTACTCTTTGTTTATAACAGGGTCAAAAAAGTAAATACGATTTCCTCTTTATTAATTTTGGAAGATTGTATATACTTACTAGTAATTATTTACTTTCATGGTAGCAAGTAATAAATATTTCTAGTAGATCACCCTTTTTTGAAATTCGCCCAAAAGAATTTAGGTGTATTAGTTGATGAACAAGAAAACTAGTAATTAGACAAGAATATCAGAAAGGATAAAAATTCTTACTAAGCAAATTAATCTTCGATTAGAAATAATTAATCGCCTTTGAGTTTTTTATATTAATTAGAGAAAGATATAGTGTAAATAGTACATGACACCGGGTAAATTCTATGTACAACTATAATCGTTGGATCTTTTATGTCAAACAAAATGTTAACATGATTTGTAGTTTGATTATAACGGAGTATATTTTTTACTTTGGCACAATCCGACAAATTAATTATGGGGAACAATGCGCTGGTTTGCTTTCAAGTTTAAACTAGGCATTATCAATTAGACCTGTTTAAGGGTCGGGTTATCCGTTCAAACCCGTAAGCCCGCCCGATATTTTGATGGTTTGAACAAAAATTAGAAGCTCGTTGAACGGATTTGGACAAAATTTTAAGACCCGTTTACAAGATGGGTCGGGGTTGGTCTTAGCCATAAAAGCCCGGCCCGAGCCCGGCCTGGCCCGTATGCTTAAATAATTAGATTATTTTATTTATTTTTAATTAAAATTGACTAGTTAAAATATTCGTGTAAATTAATTATTTTGATAAAAAATATATATATGGTAATTAAGTTTTATTATCTTAGATATAATATATACAATTAAATAAATAATAAATATATTTTAAATAATAAATAATGAATTCAAAATAAATAAATAATATTATTTAATTACTAAACGGGTGGGTTTGGACGGGTCTTGGACAAAGGTTTTTTTAATTGAACGGGTTTGAGTATAAGTTAAGACCCGTTTAATCAGACCGGACCGACCTTGAACAAGCCATGTGAGTATAGATCAAAACTTGGACCCGACTTAAATCCAGCTCGACCCGACCCATGAACACCTCTACTACCGATGCATGCAATAAAGCAAAGAGGCTAACTATTAAGAGACTTCAATGTTGGAACACAAAACAAGTGATCATCATTTGGCTTAATGCTGATACTTGGAATTTTGGAACTAATTGAGTTACGTTTAGTTTACAATAGCTTGACTCGAATTTCAATTTTGATGAAACACAAAAACAAAATTAAAACAAACAAACAAAAGATTGGATGGAAATCTCCTCCCCCAAATTTTGTGCTCCATTTCATACCCCATTCACCAAATCATACCACATGTCCATTGTGTTATACCTTGTTTGTTTTTAAGTTTTAAAACGTAATATTTATACAAGAAAATAAAATAAGAAACCTACATAAACACCAAGTTTAACCCCAAATTAACAATAAATAAATATATATAAGGGTTAGTCTTAAATTTTAATACATTCCCCATAGGGTTTTAGAATGAAAATATAAAATTTAATTTAATTAATCAAACAATGAATAACATTAAAAACTAAAAATGGACACATGTCATTATTTGATGGATAGGGCACAAGTGGGACACCAAAATTGGGGCAGAGGATTTTCATTCCAAAAGATTATACTAGTTGCAAAAAAAATAAAAATATAAAAAAGAGACCGGACAATGCTACTCTTCTTTTTCTTTCTTTTTTTTTTTAAAGATAAGTCAATTTTATTGAATGTAGCAAATAGGAATATAGTCAAAAAGACTCTACCTAAAATAAGTTGCTATCATAAACGGCACCAAAATCAAACTCAACAATATTGACACAAACAACCACATTATCAATACAAGTCTATCCACTCAACTCTAAAAAACAACACTAGTTGCAAATCATAATGACACCCACGCAAAACCAAAAAACAAGAAACATAGACCCTCCAGACCAAGAATACTGTAACCACAAAACAAAAACAAAACAAACAAACAAAAGATTATACTAGTTGCAAAAAAAGAATAAAAAAAAGGAGACCGGACAATGCTACTCTTCTTTTTCTTTCTTTTTGTAATTTAAGAAGACTTTTGCAAACGTAATGGGTATATAATTATCTTGAAGAATGCATAACAATATGCTTTTAGTATACACACATAACCAATACAATGCCTAGGCTTAGTATAATAAAGGCCTTTTATTTATGCTTAGTCAGAATCTAAAATTCCTGATTATTGTGAGCTAGTATCCCCCATGGGATAAGCACTGTATGTATATGTATTCATCCTCCTCATCCACGTACAATAGAAGGAATACTTTGTTCATGTTTAAAGAAATTTTCAGGATCAACCATACTCTTCACATGAATCAATCTGTCGAAGTTATTCTTGAAATATCTAGCAGCCCATTTGCTTGCTTGTCTATAACTGGTGTAATTGCCTTCATTATTAGTTCCAAGGTCAAGATCCCTATAATTCATGTAAGCCGCTCTTGGAAATTTTGAAACGTAAGGTTCCATGTTCTTGTAAAGCCTTCTTGCATAATTTAAATGCCTTGGAGATGTTGAGGCATCTTCTTCTACCCATGCCACTGCATAATGAATGTTATATAAATTCCCTGCCCTATGAGGAAAAGGAGTCTCGGACTCTGGAATATTACCCATTATGCCACCATAAGGACTAAAGATAAGCTCCACATGTTGAATTTCATCGTCGGACAACCAATTCCATAGACTTTCTAATCCATTTTCAGTAATGGGTTCTTTAACATAGTCTGATTTTCCTTTGAAGGGACGTGGTGCAGGTATCGTCCTGTTAAGTAAAACATCCAAGGATTCATTTTGTGGGAATCCTGCAAAGAAGAGGATACTTTGAATCCAGCTCATTTCAATGCAATCATCTTCGACTAACCCAAGCTCCGGAAACTTTTCTTGCATCAATGGAAGTAATTGATCAATTCGACCAAGAAACAAGGAGGTAAAAGAAGCTAGTATTGTACTTCTATTTCCTCCTTGGCTTGAATTAACAACACTCAAGAAGAGTCTATGGTAGAGATCATCATCAATTTCATTTGCAACATATTGCCACTTGTGAACAAGTTTTGTTGCATTCTCTTCCAAAGTCCTGCTCACATTAAACACAGTCACAATTGATGGAATAGAAACTAACTTCACTTTCCATGCCACAATGACCCCAAAACTAGCTCCTCCGCCACCTCGAATAGCCCAAAAAAGATCTTCTCCCATAGATTTTCTATCAAGAAATCTTCCATTAACATCAACCAAATGTGCATCAATTATTTGATCAGCTGCAAGGCCAAACTTGCGCGTCATCATGCCATAACCACCCCCACTAAAGTGACCACCAACACCAACAGTGGGGCAAACACCAGCCGGAAAGGCAAGGGTTGAGCTTTCCTTTGCAATGGAGTAATACAATTCACCTATAGTTGCACCAGCTTGAATCCATGCAGTCTTATCTTCGACATCAACATCGATTGATCGTAAATTAATCAAATCAATGATGACGAAGGGGACTTGAGAAACGTAGGAAAGACCCTCATAATCATGTCCACCACTTCGAATCCTAATCTGCAAGCCATGTTGTTTTGCACAATTAATGGTTGCTTGGATATGGGAGACATTGGAAGGCGTAACTATGACTAGAGGTCTCGGGGTAGTTGGTAGAGAAAATCTACCATTCCGAACGGAAAGCTCCAACACAGATGAATACGAAGAATTGTTTTGAGCGTAAATGAGTTTGGAGATGGAATCGGCATTGTTAGAATGTTGGTAGAGGCACTGGAGAAATTTATCATGAGATTGGGCCAAAGCTGCCCAAGAAAATGAGAATAAAGCAATAAGCAATAGAGGGATAATTGAGAAATTAGACGACTTCATAATTGAGATTATTGAGAGATTGGAGAAGTTCCCATGCAAACCCCGTGGTTTTTATAGCCATCCGAAGTGAATATGCTTGTTTCTTTCGTGTACATTACCTCTTCTGACCCAACTTTTTCTTTATATACATACGTAAATAAATTCAAGGGTACTTTTCTTCCCTTATTATTTATTTTGTTTTTCTTGCTTTGGGTTAGAATGAGGAGGCGACCGAGAAATTTTGAATCTGTTTGGGGAGACAACGATATGCTAGATATGAACCTAACTCACAAATCACAATTGGACGTGTGTGTGTATAAATATTTAGAAAGAAAAAAAAAACTCAAAATCGTCAAATCATTTGACAGCACACAAACCTCAAACATGATTATGATCAATTTAATTATGTTGATGTTGAAATATTTTTTTTTTTTGAGAATGTTGATGTTGAAATTAATCCCTTATATTGTTTTCATTGGTTAATTTCATGTTTAACATGATTTTAATTTTTTAATTACGTACGGAACAAGTCATAATGATTCAGATAGAGATATGTAGAAAAGAAAACAATAATGAGATCAGATAAAATGAGGGCAAAATACAATTAACAATAGAGAAAAAGTTGGAAAGATAAAAATTAGAGGGGGCTACATAGGTTAGAGAGATCAATATTACTCCCTCCGTCCCTTTTTATTTGTCGTAATTCTCTATCCTTTTTTATCTGTCATTTTAGGATATAAATTATCATGTTTTATCCTCATTTAAGATTCCATAATCTATAGTTTTAAATATTGTAGAGTGTGAAAAAATAGGTGGAATAGGAAATATATGAAGAGAGATATTAAAGGTAATTTAGGAAAGTAAAGCTAAAGTTAATTTGTGTGATTCGGTTATTGCCACATATAAAAAGGGACGGAGGGTGATCAGACTCCTCTCCAGTTCCTTATTTGGACTAGAGAGACCAGTCCATCTCCAAATTATGACACCTGTTAAAAATAAAATCCAACAGTCACAAACAACAAAGTCATTTTAGTTTGTCTGCACCTAATTATTGCTGCTCTTTCTTCTCCATTATCATTTCATTCAGTCTGCCACGTCTGGTTTGTTTACGCTTCTACTTCTATTCATTCCCCTATTAAATATTGGATGATCAAGTGATGCCCAACACCTAACTACAAATCCCAAATCCCTATACGTTCTCTTCCATTTTGCTTTCAAATGCTTCTGGTAGCCACAATTCTAACTCTTGATTTTTGCAATCACCAGTTGAGAATTACCAAGACATTTTTTCAACAGCCCAGATGAATTGCCTGAAAAGTTGCTAGTTCATGAGCAATATCCTTTATTCTTTGGTTTTTTCTGAATATGATTAAGCTTTCAAAGCAGATTAAAGAATGTGATTAGGTTCTTACAATCTGGAAAGCCAAAGGGTTGGGGAAGAAATAATCAAACAAGTTGTTTTTTTGAAATCGTAAAGTTTATTTTTCCTTTTCCTTTTTCCCATATTTCCAGAAGGTAGGAAGATAATGAACAAAGGGGAAAAGATGTTATCTAAGATGCAAAATGAAAATATAAAATTATATTGTGCATTTGTAACCATCTGATATCTAAATATACACATGTTATGATCTGAGGATGGATTGGCCTCTCAGTCCAAAGAAAGAAGTGGAGTAACTAAATATATTTGTAACTAAATATATGGCCTCTCCAGTTCTTTCTTTGGACTAGAAAGACCAGTCTATCCTCAGATCATAACATGTGTATATTTGTAGGGCCTATGGATAATAGTAAGATGGTCTTATATTAAATAATTTATTGATATATATTGACAATTGTACATGGTTCTGTCAATGAATCCATCTTGCCATGATGCATGACCAAATCTGAAAGTTTATAATATCATATTCCCTCCATCCCATATTATCTTTGTCCATATTGACCATATTACAAATATTAAAAAAGTTGATTGGAATACAAAATTCTATAAGACTTTTACCATACTTTACAATACTACCCCAACTTTACTTAACATGTGTCTTTTCTCATATTTAATAGGGGGTAAAAATTAGTCAAAAGTGTCTTGTTTATCTAAATGAGACAGATAATTTGGGGAAAAAAAGGTCCCAAAAAGGGACATATAATATGGGACGGAGGGAGTACAAACTAAATATTCACATATTAATAAATCTTATCTTACTATCTTACTACTATATAAAATCACGAACTCAAAAATTTTAATTGGGAAATTTCTAAAATACCCTTAATATTTATAGTATAATAATTTTTTAACTAATATTCTTTTTAGTCATTATACTTTTTATTTTTTATTCAAAATTTAATATTACAATAATCATTATATTAATTAATTAATTAAATATTTTCCTTAACCTAGATGGACTTCAATTTTAGCCGGACTTTTTTTTTTGATAATTAAAACAATAGCACAAATTTTGGCCGGACTTCCTTTATGCTAGATCACAATTATCTTTATTATCCTAATAGCATGAGGACTTGAACAACCCCTAACCTCCAAACTCCAAAGGGTTTAATTTACTCACTTCCTTATTACCCATTTTCTTAGTTATTTCTGTTTTTGAAATTCAAATTAACTATTCACTAAAGGATACAATATGTTAATCTTTAAACTTTGCACGTGTAATATGCTAAACTCTACTGACTGACAATGTAATGTATAAGTTTCCTATTAACATTAGCATAACTAAAAAATAATAACTTTAGTATTATCAATATCAAGTAACAATTAACAATATTAATAAACACCAAAATATTTGTCCGATAAAACAAAATAAACATTAAAATATTTATCCGATATAAATTTGAAAAAATTTGTCAACTTGATACAATTAACAATTAAACACGTTAGCATTATCAACTTGATTAAGAAATCGAGTCTTTAGTTCGACATAGGTAACATAATCAATTTATCATTATCACATTATTATTTATAGTAAGCTTTACAAGATATTATGATATCTATATTCCACGTTATTTTCTTAATTAAATTAAATAAATAAATCAATGTTTATGAAAAGTAGAAATTGATGTTGTATGATTTAAATATAATTAAAATAGTAAAACGTTGAAGTTAATAACCATTTTATCGATAACGAAGGTTATCAAATTTATAATACATGGTTACTAAAAATTACATATAATAAAATTTTACTTTTTATCATATCTCTTATTTTGTATATTTTTAGTATTATCGGATGCCGCATATTTCATAAGGCAATTTTTTCCCTTTTTGGTATCAATCCAATTGATTTCCTTAAAGAATGGCGATTAATACAAGCATATAAAAACAAGGGGATTAATTCAAGCACTGAAAACATGAAGAAACCATGAGAGTAGTATATAAGTATTTTTACCTTTTCATAAACATTACAACTCATATGATTTGCAATAAGAAGGAACTAATCTTTTTTTTTTCCATCGTCTGCGAAAATGCTTAAATAAGGGCTCAAAGAAAACAAAAATGCTTAAATCAGGGCCCAACGTTTGCGAAAATGCTCAAATAAGTGCCCAAAGAAAAAAAATGCTCAAATAAGGGTCCAACGATTAGAAAATTGCTCAAATAAGTCTCAGCTGTCACTGTGTGGTTATCAAAATTCCATAATAAGATTATCAAAATTTCATATGGAGATTATCAAATTTTCATTATATGGTTTTGCAAATATTAGGCCCTTATTTGAGCAATAAGTCATTTGATCATGTAACTAATTAGTTGGGTATTATATTAGTACAAAGTTAATTAAAAATTGGTTTATAATTGGTTGATAAGTTATTATAAACAAAATAAAAGTACATGTGCAAATAAAGTTATAAAGTCAAGGAATACAAAGACTAATACAAATATAATGAAGTATAACTAAATTTTCAATTTAAGCCTAAAAATTAGATCCAAATCTTTTTATGGTAACATTATCTAATCAATTTGAATCAAACAAATAATGTTTAAATTGAAAGGAAACAATTTAGCCTTGAGGACTTTTTTTTCCCATTTATCTATTGGCTTAATAAACAAAATGACCCTCAAATCATCACCAAAGGGACAAAATGTCCCTGAACTTTTGATTGGGACAATTAAGCCCTTTATCAATATTGAAACAATTTAGCCTTTCATTGGATGAACTTTGGTACGTGATTTTTTAAAAAAAAATTAAATGACTTCAAATTAACACACAAAATAGCCTTCAAACTTTGACAAAATATTACAAAATGGTCCTTGAAGGGCTATAGTATCCCAAAATTGAGAATAAAAGAGCTTTTTGTTCCAATTGAAAGTTCGTATCATTTTGTCCCTTTTGTGATAGTTTGGAGGCCATTCCATTAGGTCTTTTATCGATTGTGCATATTTGATCAAAGGTTTGGGGAAGAAAGAACATAAGATGAAAAAAATGAAGGAAACGACCTTAAATGCATTTATTAGTACCTTCCCATTTCACTTTAATAAAGAAAATTTTTCAATACTTATGATAAAAAATTATTGCTTTTAAGGTTAGGAGTTCAAAATAACAATATTAGTTTTTTTAATCATATAAAATAATATTTTTTTAAATTTGATAGAAAAATGATAAAGAAACTTAACTTTAGATTTTTTTTCTGTTCTTAGCTCGAAATTAGTTTCAAAAATTATTTATATGGAATGGTTATTGATATAGTTTGTACATATATAACTCTTTTGATAATTTATATAACATATCTGATTATGGTAATTTAGTCGGTGAATTATTTTTTCTCATTCATCAATTATTGTACATTCTAAAATCCTTATATTTGTAAATAATTATATAAATTTATATCTTTTTCAGTCTCAAAAAAACTTGATTGATACATTAATCTTTACAATTGAAAAAAAAAAATGACTTCAACATGTCAAATATACAATCGATGTTATATGAAAGAAGATCAACGATGATGTCTATAAAAAGTTAATACCTATTTTAATTACTAAGTTAATATTTAACACGCTAGCTAATAATTAATACAAATAATTTTTATACTCATATTTTTTTATAAAAATCATAACATGCTACAATAATATTTGTTGCTTACAATATTCTTTTAAAAAAAATTAGTCTTTTAAAAAATAACAAGTACATTAAGTTACCCAATATGCAACTTAAAATATATTTTAACACAATCTTCAAACCCACGTGTGAAACACGTGTCAAAGTACTAGTTTAATTAAAAAGACATTCTAAACTAATTATCAGCCAAAACAAATCCTAGCATTTTACACAACTTGTAAGGTGAATTGTCCAAATCATGAGGTCTCAAGTTCAAGTCTAATTGTATATATACATGGGTTTTATGCATGGCAGTTTGTTAGTTTGAATATTGAAATCATAAGAAAATAATAATAATCATCAGCCTAACTCTTAGTTATTAATGCTATTCATAACTTAGACATATTAGACACCACCATTTGAATTCAAAAGTCTAAACCATACTCACATATGAAGCTTCTCTTCCTCCCCCTTCTTTTTGATTCATTTGTTTGGTTGACAATTATATCCCAAATACATGTCCTTAATCAATATTTCTATAGTTCAAATTGAAATTAAACTATCCCAAAGAAATTTCATAGCTAACGTTTGTTGCAAGAAATTGGAGTATATGGATTACGAGGGTCAAAACATGTGTTTAATATATATATGGAATATATAATCCAAGACTTTTATTTGGTTATTCATGTAAAAATTTAATTGTGATCAAGTATATATTAAGCATTACCTTTCATACGAGAAATTAATCACTAAACAGATAAAGTTTAGAAAAAAGCCAACCAATCAACAACTATAGTTTAGAAATTATAGAAACCATATGTTCTTAAAAAAAATATATAGAAACCAGTAAAAAATAGGCTTAATAGCCATTTTGCCCCTTGAACTTTGTCAATTTAGGACAGATTGCCCCCTAAACTTTAAATTATGTCACTTTTCCCCATGAATTTAGAAATGTAGGCCTAGCTATAGGGATGACAGTGGTTCAGATATTTGCCAAAATTTCAATATTCGATTTCGTATCCGTTATAAATTTGTTATATCCATTTTCACTAATACATCCGCCTATGTTTTTAAAAGTAATATCCAAATATGCTCCGCCACCATGTGCTATTATCCTTATCTGCTCCGTCTAATCCGTTTATGGAGCAGATAACCATTTAAAATCCAAATCCAAATCTACCTAACCATAATTTATTGATATGAAATTTTTGTCGAATTGACTTAAATTACACAAAAATATCTAATAATTAAGACCGAATTTAAATCCTAAAAACATTAAATAAAAAATTATCCATATTATTTTAAATTTTAATTTTATTATTATCATGTTTACAAATTCTGGGCGTTTTTATTTTGGGATGGGCTTAGATTACACAAAAATATCTATTTAAAGGCTTTTGTAGATAAAAGAATTGTGTTATTCATAGTGGGCTCCAATAACTAATTATATTGATCTTGTGAATGAATATAATTATAACTTAGCGGATAGGAATCGGATAACGTTCTAAATATGTTTATGTATAAATGGATTCGCATAGCAAATATAAGAGGGTTACTATCCGTTACCGCTCCAAATCCGCTATGGGTAATATTTTTACTATCCAAATCCGCTCTATATTTATATACCACTCTCTAAATCCGCTCGATATCTATATACCACTATCCAAACTTATATCTCATGAAAGATCAATCTTAATTACAAAATTACTACATGCTTATAACTTTTAATCACCCCCCCCCCCCCCCAACAGCCAACTCTCAGCCTCTTCCACTTATATAAGGGTAAAATGAGATCTGTTCGATTGTTGAGGGGTGAATATTTTGGGCGGAGTGGTTTGAATTGAATATCAACCATTTTCCATATTTTTTTTCTTTTTTAGGACTGTTTTCCTTAATTTAATTCATGGGTATATACATAATTGAATATGTTACCACTAAAACGAAATTGAGCTTGGTTGCTAATAAAGGCGTGCTATATTTCTCTACGTGCGCCCTACCGATATGATGATAAAGATAAGTAAAGGTCAAAGGCGTATGCAATTTAGTCTTTGATGCCAAGAAGGGGAAGAAGCAGCATATACTCCTAGAAAGTGCTTCGATTGTTGGCCGAAAAAGAAAAGTCTTCGATTACCTATATTTTCCTTGCGCAAGGCAAATTATAATTAATTGTGACTGCATCATGATGACCAACCAAATTTAAGCCAATGATTAATCCGAAATGCAACCAAAATTTGATAAAACCATCGACCCTTTAAGCTCAATTACTCATCGATCAGTTGGTCTTTTTCTTTTGGAAAATAAAAAGAAATTGGAAAGCCCATTCCTAAAATGGTTTAGGAACATGTAGGTTGATGGTCCAAACTACAACATAATTTCTCATGACAGGAAAAGAATTTGTAAATGTATACTTAAATCGAGTAGAAACTAGAAATTTTGGGGAATAATATGGCAATTAATATACATCTCCATCATATGCATACATAAACCGACATTCCATCATTTATACATAGTCATCAAGGTCTACAATATTATTGTGAGTATCAGTATCCCCACAATCAACAATCATTTATTTATTATATATAATCACTCATATATATCTCCCTCATTCACGAAGAAGAGAAGGGATACTTTGTTCATGTCTAAAGAAATTGTGAGGATCAACACTACTCTTCACACTAACCAATCTGTCGAAGTTATTCTTGAAATATTTAAAACCCCATTCACTAGCTTGTTCATAGCTGGTGTAATTGCCTTCGTTATTAGTTCCAAGGTCAAGATCCCTGTAGTTCATGTAAGCTGCTCTTGGAGATTTTGAAACATATGGTTCCATGTATTTGTAAAGACCTCTAATAAAATCTAAATGCCTTTGAGAGGCATCTTCTCTTGCCCATCCCACTCCATAATATATGCTATATGCATATCCTGCCCTGTGAGGGAAAGGAGTCTCAGATTCTGGAATCTCGTCCATTATGCCACCTTGAGGACTTAGCATCACCGACATCGACTCAATTTCCTCATGGTAAAACCATTGCCATAGACCCTCCAATGCATTTTCCGGAATAGGCTCCTCAACAAAGTCTGATTTATGTTTAGTGAACAATCCATTGTTTGTCCTGTCTAGCAAAAAATCCAAGGGTCCATCATGTGGGATGTTAACAAAAAAGAGGACACTTTGAATCCAGCTCATTTCAATGCAATCTTCTTTGACTAACCCTAGCTCTGGAAACTTTTCTTGCATCAATGGGATTAGTTCATCGATTTCACCAACAAACAACGAAGTAAAAGAAGCTAGTATTGTTCTTTTTCCTTCGCTTGAATTTATAGGAGTTAAGAAGATTCTAAGATAGAGATCTTCATCAATTTTATCTGCCACATATTGCCACTTGTGAATGAGCTTTGTTGCATTCTCTTCCAATGTCCTACTCACGTTGAATACAGTCACGGATGATGGAACTGACACCAACTCTATTTTCCATGCCACAATAACTCCAAAACTGGCTCCTCCGCCTCCTCGAATGGCCCAAAATAGATCTTCACCCATAGAGTTTCTATCAAGTATTCTTCCATTGACATCAACTAACAATGCATCAATTATATGATCAACAGCAAAGCCAAATTTGCGCGTCATCATGCCATAACCTCCCCCACTAAAGTGACCACCAAGACCAAGTGTGGTGCAAACACCAGATGGAAAGGCTAGGGTTGAGCTTTTCTCTGCAATTCTGTAATACAACTCACCTGTGGTTGCACCAGCTTGAACCCATGCAGTTTCATCTTCGACATCAACATCAATTGATCGTAAATTAATCATATCGATGATGACGAAGGGAACTTGAGAAACGTAAGAAAGACCTTCATAGTCATGCCCACCACTTCGAATCCTAATCTGCAAGCCATGTTGTTTTGCGCAATTAATGGTGGCTTGGATATGGGAGATGTTGGTAGGCGTAACTATGGCTAAAGGTCTTGGGGTACCTGGTGTGGAAAATCTAGCATTGTAAATGGAAAGCTCCAACACAGATGAATAGGAAGAGTTGTTTTGAGTGTAAATTACTTTGGAGATGGAGTCGGTAGAATTTTGGGAAAGGCATTGGAGAAACTTGTCATGAGATTGAGCCAAAGCTGCCCACGAAAATGAGAAGAGAAGACTTAGAAATAGAAGGATTGAGAAGCTAGGCGACTCCATAATTGAGAGAATATAATGTTGCCAAATTCCTATGCTCCCTAGGCTAGGCTATATATAGTTGCTAAGCTAAATGCTTCTGGTTGCGTGTCAATCACCACTTTTGACCCATATTGATATTTTGGTGCGTAAATATTTTACTTGTCAACAGGCTTCTTCCCCTTGTCGTTTTTCCCTTGTTATTTTCTGACATTTTTTTCCTAATTGGATAAAGTAATGTGGAATTTGGATATTACGTAGAAAAGAAAACAAGGGTTAAAGAAAGCAATTTACACTTGACAATGCGAAAAGTCAAGTTCGAAACTTCTGGTGAGGTGTAGGAGAGCAATAGTAGTATATATTATACGAACAGGAATGCTTAATAAAGTTTGAAGGGATAATTCGGATCGTATCTTGATGGAGGATATTGGGAATGCTTGGCATGATAGTTTGATCTTAGAAAAATATTTTCTCACATATTAAAGCTCAAGTGTAAATTGCTCTTTTAACATTTTTTTTTTATGGATGATCCAGGACATGAGTGTCCTATTGAAACTATTTGAATTACTTATGCTATACAAGGCATCAAGGGTTTAAAGTTTACATTAGATCATTTAAGTATATCAAATGTGGTCATTCTAACATTTTTCATCAAATTAATTAGCGTTTAAATAACATTGTCGACATGTTGCATGCCATATAAATGGCCACATCACTCGCGCGTTTTGCACATGATATTTTTCATTTCCTTATATTTTATCTGCAAGAGAAAGAGAAGCAAGAAACTACATAAATAAAAGCAAAGATGAGTAGAAACTGATGAAGGAAAGATGAGGAAAATGCTATTAGGTGGAGTGGAAGGTGGAACGTGAATGATGTGCATATGATCAGTTTGCTACGTCATGCTTCCGTTAATGAATGATGAAAAGTATTAAAGTGATTACATTTGATATATTTATAAAAGGTAAGTGACTTATTTGAGACAAATTAAATTTTAATAACCAAATTGAAAAATGAGTCAAAATTCAGTCACTGTTGATAAAAATTACTCCCAATGGAGGTTTTGCTATGATATTATCTCTCATATCATATGGCTTAGCAACCGACATACGAAGGTCATGAGGCATACCGCATATGCAATTTGTTATCGTCGAAAGTCTCCACATATACACTATTTTCCTTGCGCAAAACAAATTAATTACGTGATGTATGATGAAATTTTATGGCCAACCAAATTAAGGCCAATATTTGAGGCCAATAATTCTGAAAAATGCTTCATGCAATTAAAAATTATTAAATCACGACCTTTTCTCCCTTGCATAACTATAGCTCAATTATTCAACATGAATTCGTCCTTGTAAAGGTTTTTTTCCCTTTACTTTATTGTTTTTAATAGTTATATATAAGGACCTAAGAGTACAATAGGTTCTTTCTTGGGTGAAGCTATGTTCATTCATGATGATTAATTAATTTTTCCTTGAAAAAAAGTATAGAAGGTTCGTTCCTAAAATGGTTTAGGAATTTGGGAAATAGTTCAAATTAATACTTTTGTAATAAGGAAATTGGGAAATTGTAACTCAAATTCAAATAGTTAGAATTCGATGTGATTATCGGATGATATGGAGTTCGATAAAAAAAAAATAATGCAGAAGCCACTATTGATATATGCTTAGTCAAATGTATGCTTAAACGGATATAGTAACATTTTTGGGGAATAAGATGGTAATATATCTTCATGATATGCATACATAAACCGACATGCCATTATTTAAACATAGTCATCAAGATCTACAATACTATTAATGATTACAAGTGGATCGGTTCATGTTGGCGTGTCGGGCGTTCAGAAATCTATTTCTTTAAACAATTTCCAATTCGAATTAAATTATTTGATGCGTAAGAAAATTTGAAAGTACTATGATTTTAAATGTGTTGCATCTTTAAAAGGCTATATTATTAACATTGAGCATATGCCCTAAAGTTAGCAATAAATAGTAAATATTAGTTTGTACATGGACAGGTGCAATAACTTCAATTTTGTTTCCTCCTCTAAAGTGTGTAGCACTAAAAACAAAAACTAAGTTTACTCTCTTCTTCATATGGACATTTAGAAATTGTTATTAGCTGTTTGATAAGACATTGCATCACTGGAAACAAATGGTTTGTGGTCTCTTAAGAATTCACAAATTGCATCTTTAGCTAAGTTAACATTATTGAAAAACAAATCAATAACTTGATGATTAACCATCTTCGGTTTTGTTATCAAATTAAAATAAACCATATTTGTTATGTTTTTGGGCTGACCAATAAGTCCATTTGTTTTCTAAATACAGTCTTGTCTATAATGGACTGATCATATCATCAGTATAAGATTTAGCTTTAATTTTTACTTAGAAATTTTATATCAGAGCTTTTAAACATTTATGCTATTAACCCACTAATGTTACAATTCTAAATTGTAATTCATGGGTTGAATAACATTAATAGACATCGTTAAAAAGGGCTCCCACACAGCATAGGCCTTAGCTAAGTCTTGAAAATTCTCTGTAAATTAAGAAATACTCAACTCAAATCATAGAAAATTTTTTGTAACTTAAGAAATACTCAACTCAAATCTTAATCCGTAGCTATCTTATCTAACAACTTTGTTCTAACTTAAAAGAAAATATTATTTATTTTGTAGAATAATTAAGTAGAGATAGGGGGGATATGATTTATTATAACATTTATAGTGTGGAAGAATAATTAAGTAGAGATAGGGGGATAGGATTTATTATAACATTTATTGTGTGAAAGGAAAAGGATAATTACAAAAAAGGGCTCAAGGGCAAGAACTGACTAGAAACTAACATAGGGTCATCTTAGTAAATTGGCAAATGAGAAAAGACAGAAAAGGACAAAAAAAGTTCAAATGGAGCCTCCTCATTGATCCTCAAAAGGGGCATTTAGTAATTTTATTGGGTGTTTCGTAGTATATATTGTGACTATGAGTATATCCCCACAATCGACAAGCATTTATTTATTATATTAATGCTATATATATCACCCTCATTCACTTACAAGAGAAGGGATACTTTGTTCATGTCTAAAGAAATTTTGAGGATCTACCTTACTCTTCACATGAACCAATCTCTCAAAGTTATTCTTGAAATATCGTAAACCCCATTTGCTAGCTTGTTCATAGCTGGTGTATTTGCCTTCGTTATTAGTCCCTAGGTCAAGATCCCTATAGTTCATGTAAGCTGATCTTGGAGATTTTGAAACATAAGGCTCCATGTATTTGTAAAGCCCTCTTGTAAAATCTAAATGCCTTTGAGTGTCCTCCTTTTTTGTCCAAGCCACTCCATAATGCATGCTAACTACATACCCTGCCCTATGAGGAAAAGGAGTCTCAGACTCTGGAATTTCATTCATTATGCCACCGTGAGGACTAAGCATAAGCTTCACCCACTCGATGTCCTCATCGTAAAACCATTGCCATATACCCTCGATTGCAATTTCAGGAAAAGGTTCCTGAACGTAGTCTGATTTTCCTTTAAAGAATGGACCGTTGTTTGTTTGGTTTAGCAAAACATCTATGGGTCCATCATATGGCAAGTTAACAAAGTATAGGACAGTTTGAATCCAGCTCATTTCGATGCAATCTTCTTTGACTACTCCTAGCTCTGGAAAATTTTCTTGCATCAATGGCATTAGTTCATCAATTTCACCAAGAAACAACGTAGTGAAATAAACGAGTAATGTTCTTTTTCCTTCTTGGCTTGAATTTGTGAAAGTTAAGAAGATTCTAATATAGAGATCTTCATCAATTTTATTTGCCACATACTGCCACTTGTGAATGAGCTTTGTTGCATTCTGTTCCAATGTTCTTGTCACATTGAAAACTGTCACAGTTGATGGAACTGTCACTAACTTTATTTTCCATGCCACAATGACTCCAAAGCTGCTTCCTCCGCCTCCTCGGATGGCCCAAAACAGATCTTCTCCCATTGAGTTTCTATCAAGAACTCTACCGTTGACATCAACTATCTGTGCATCAATTATATGATCAACAGCAAAACCAAATTTAAGCGTCATCATGCCATAACCTCCCCCGCTAAAGTGACCACCAACACCAAGAGTGGTGCAAACACCAGAGGGAAAGGCTAGGGTTGAGCTTTTCTCTGCAATTTTGTAATACAATTCACCTATGGTTGCACCAGCTTGAACCCATGCAGTCTCATCTTCGACATCAACATCAATTGATCGTAAATTAATCATATCAATGATGACAAAGGGAGCTTGAGAAGTGTAAGAGAGACCCTCATAGTCATGCCCACCACTTCGAACCCTAATCTGCAAGCCATGATGCTTTGCGCAATTAATGGTGGCTTGGATATGAGAGACGTTGGTAGGCGTTACAATGACTAAAGGTATGGGGGTATCTGGTGTAGAGAATCTAGGATTGTAAATAGAATGATCCAACAAAGATGAATAGGAAGAGTTGTTTTGAGTGTAAATTACTTTGGAGATGGAATCAGTAGAATGTTTGGAAAGGCATCGGAGAAAGTTGTCATGAGATTGGGCCAAAGTTGCCCACGAAAATGAAAGGAGAAGAGTTAGAAGTAGAAAGATTGAGGAGCTACGCGACTCCATAATTGTTAGGATGTCAAATTCCCATGCTTCCTAGGCTACGCTATTTATAGTAGCTAAGTTGAAATATGGTTCTGTTGGCATGGAAATCCTCTGTCCCATATTTTTACCCCACTTTATGTCTCATTCAAATTGTGCCACATGTCCCTTGTATTAAATTTGATTTATTTTCAACTTTCATTAAATAATAACATTAATAAAATGAAAATCCCATCTAAATTCAAGCTTTAGTCCCAAATTTCAAATAAACATGTATGTAAAGGATAAGTCCTAAATATATTCTCTATAGTGTTATATATATATATATAAATTAATTTATACAAAACAAATAAAGAATAACATTAAGAATTGCAGGGACACATGATACCATTTGGTGATGACTGGGGTACAAAATATGGGGCAGAGAATTTTTATTTTATTAGTTGTGTGTCAATTAATTACCACTTTTGACCGCCATATTGAATTATTGATGATATTTTGGGTGCGTAAATATTTTACTTGTAAAGTAGTTTTCTTCCCCTATCGTTTTCGCTTGTTATTTTCATTTTATTATTAGTTTGACATTTTTCCCTACATGGATAAAGTAATAGGCAATTTGTATATATACGTAGAAAAGAAAACAAGGTGAAAGAGACCAATATATATTATATTATATATATTAAGAATAAGAATAAGAATGCCTAACGTTTAATTATGGCTAAAACATAAACCGGTACACTATTAGAAACTATTAGTTAAGTTGTTGTATTTTTCAAAAAAAAAAAATAGTTAAGTTGTTGTTGTTGTTGTTATTATTGTGTAGATGTAAATGTAAAATTTAAATCGTCAATCATTTGGCAGCACACAATTAAAACTCAAAATTATTATCCATCAATTTTATGTATTAATGTTGAAAATTAGTTCCTTTATTGTTTTCATCAGTTTCATGTTTCTTTCGGATCAAGTCATACGTAATTTGGATACATACAATTATACATAGGGTAGAAAAGGGAAAAAAAGAACTAATAAGATGAGGTAAAATGCGAGCAAAATATACAATAGAAAAAGTCAAGTTAGAAAGAGGATAAGATAAGGGAGCTTAGCTGGTGAGAGAGATCATTAATGTTAAGAATGCCCAAAATTAAAAGTGATGATGCTAAAACAAAGACAGGATGGAGAAGTTACTATAAGAAAATTAAAAACGCAGCCATTAAAAATCAATGCCGGTAAATGTACTCCAAAAAAATTATATCAATATTTTTGAACAAATTATAATAATGGTCATAAATTATAATAAAGTGGCAATTTTTGGCCAATCATGACCAATTTATTTAATATAATAAATAAATAAATAAGGAATTGTTCAAATTGATACTATTCCAAAGATTTTATTCATAGATAAAGTTCGTTGCAAGGAATTGAAGTATGAATTACACGGAGTTGAGTCGGAGGTGAAATTCATCTTTTTTTTTTAGAAAAATATATTTTTTTATTCACAAAATTCCAACTTAAAATTTTGTTTAAAAGATATTATACACTTTTTTACAGCCTAACTTAATTTTTAGACGGATTCATGGAGTAAATTTCACTATTAATCACTAAACTTTCACACATTTCCCAATTTGATCACTGAATTTAATTTGTTCCAAATAAATTACTTAACTTTTATAAATATATCATATGTACGTAGTCACTCTAATTTTCCATCCAATTAACTAACATATAAATAATATTGTTGTTATGTCACATGACACATATATAAATGGCCACATCACTCATGTTCCACCTTCCATATCACATTCATTCACTCTTATTTTCTTTCCGAATTTTGAAGGGGAAAAAAAGTAGAAAAGACATAATGAAAGGTAAAAGATGAGTGAACATATAAAGAAAATGTAAGGGAAATGAGAAAATTGACGTGGAATGTGGAACACGAATGATTTGGTTTTTAATGTGGCATGTTAATCATGTCTTTTTTTCATAAATAAAATTGATGGAAAATGTTAGAGTGATTACATCTGGTATATTTATAAAAGTTAAGTAATTTATTTGGAACAAATTAAAATTTAGTGATCAAATTGGGAAATGAGTCAAACTTTAGCGACCACTAATGAAATTTACCCCTGATTCATTTGTTTGATTTGATGTAATAACTCTAGAATTGAAAATCAATAAAGCTTTGGCCAAAAAAGGAAAATCGATAAAGCAAACTATTAGGCGTGATATTCTCTCCCATATGGCATTTACTGTAAAAAATATTCAATTTCATCCTTCTACTTAAAAAGTGATCGATTTAGTTCATGTATTCATAAGATTGGGTCAATTTAGTCCCTATACTCATAAGATTGGATCAATTGAGTCCAATCGATATTGGCACAATGAGGACTCAATTGACACAATCATATGAGTATTAGGACTAAATTGATCCAATCTTGTGAGTACATGAACTAAATTGATCTGTTTTTTAGTATATAGACAAAATTGAATATTTTTGTACAGTACAAAGACCTCCTAAATATATTTACCCGTAGCAATCGACATAACGATAAGTAAAAGGTCCGAGGCAAATGCAATTAATTATCTTCGAAAGTCTTCTCATACTTTCCTAGTTAATTACGTGGATGCGTCATGACTCATGAAATATAATGACCAACCAAATTAAGGAGAAATTATTACATAGATTAGTTTCACCACATCATTTATGGTTCCGACCAATAAAATTGTGACAATTCAGATTTTGGGTAGTTGGTGTAGAAAACCTAAAATCCTGAATTGAAAACTCCAAATGAATATGAAGAGTTTGGATGTAAATTACTTGGGGATGGAGTCGGTAGAATGTAGCAGGGAAAGGCATTGGAGACAGTTTTCATGAGGTTGGCCCAAAGCTGCCCACGAAAATGAGAGATGAAGAGTTGGAAACAGAGGGATTGAGAAGCTAGGCGACTCCATAATTGAGACTGCAAAATTCCATGCTTACTAGGCTAAGGCTATATATAGTAAGCTGAATGCTTCTGGTTGCGTGTCAATTACCACTTTTGACCCATATTGGATATTTATGCGTACATGTTTTACCGTTATGTAAACAATTTACTTTTCTTCCACTTGTTACTATCATTCGTTGACGTTTCTTTAATTCTTTCTTAATATAGATTAAGTAATAATCAATTTGGATTGCATAGTCATCGCCCATCAGGCACTTGGCCTGGTGGTAGAGTACTGGACTCTTAGTTCCAGCTTACCTAGATCAAGAGGTCTTAGGTTCAACTCTCACGGGATGTGAGTTTTATTTGTTTATTTGGTAGATATAGTTTCTAGTTTGAGTTGATTCTCATTTAGATGTTTGGGTATAGAGATTTATTTGAATTGTAATGAGATTTCACTGGGTTTGTTCCTTGGGGAAGGGCTAATCATAGAGATTTATTTGAATTGGGTTTGTTCCTTGGGGAAGGGCTAATCATAGAGATTTATTTGAATTGTAATGAGATTTCACTGGGTTTGTTCCTTGGGGAAGGGCTAATCATGTAGCGGTGTACGGGTCTTCCTGTGCGTTTGTAATCCCAATCTCTTTAAGAAATGAAAATGATTCAGTGTACGCCAATCTCTTTAAGAAATGAAAATGATTCAGTGTACGGATCTTCCTGTGCGTTTGTAATCCCAATCTCTTTAAGAAATGAAAATGATTGAAAATGATGCCAATCTCTTTAAGAAATGAAAATGATTGAAAATGATTCAGTGTGCGGGTCTTCCTGTGCATTTGTAATCCCAATCTCTTTAAGAAATGAAAATGATTCTTATCTCTAAAAAAAAAAATTAGATTGCATATTTAATATTGTAGACAAATGCTAACTCTACATTTAAATGTGTACTACACCAAGAAATAAAAACAATGGATCGAAATAATGGAGAAAGAATGGTCTATTTATAGTCCTAGAATTTTTAGTTATTGTTTACAGTAAGTAATCTCTTAAGTAGTTTTTTTCAAACTTATAAATGAATCTTACCCTTGGAGACAAATGCCATTTGCAATTTACCTTAGAAAAGTCCTTACATACTAGAAATTCCTTGCTTAAGGCAAAACAATTCAATGATTCTGAAATGCATCATCATGCAAATAACCTTTTTAAATTCCACGCCTAATCAGCCGCATTTGATGAAATTAGTAAAATTACCAAATTATGATGATGCATTTCAGAATCATTGAATTGTTTTGCCTTGAGCAAGGAATTTCTAGTATGTAAGGACTTTTCTAAGGTAAATTGCAAATGGCATTTGTCTCCAAGGGTAAGATTCATTTATAAGTTTGAAAAAAACTACTTAAGAGATTACTTACTGTAAACAATAACTAAAAATTCTAGGACTATAAATAGACCATTCTTTCTCCATCATTTCGATCCATTGTTTTTATTTCTTGGTGTAGTACACATTTAAATGTAGAGTTAGCATTTGTCTACAATATTAAATATGCAATCCAATTTTTTTTTTTTAAAGATAAGAATCATTTTCATTTCTTAAAGAGATTGGGGTTACAAACGCACAGGAAGACCCGTACACTGAATCATTTTCAATCATTTTCATTTCTTAAAGAGATTGGCGTACACTGAATCATTTTCAATCATTTTCATTTCTTAAAGAGATTGGGATTACAAACGCACAGGAAGACCCGTACACTGAATCATTTTCATTTCTTAAAGAGATTGGCGTACACTGAATCATTTTCAATCATTTTCATTTCTTAAAGAGATTGGGATATGGATAAATGGACTTTCACATCATTTATCTGGCAAGATATTATCAAGTGATAAATGGAGAGAATTATCAGAGATAAAAGAGAAGATTTTCAGCAACATTTATCCAGGAGATAATTAGTGATATTATTTAATTATGTTGATTTATCTTGTATCCACTACTAGAAAACATAGTCTATTGCGACGGACAAATCCGTAGCAACTAAGGCATATCAGCTACGGGATTGCTACGGAAGAGCTACGGACTCAAAAATACCGTAAAAAAAGTTCAACTTATCCCAATAGCTACGCACTGGATACGGGTAAAGAGGTGTATTTGCTACGGATTCGTAGCGCGCCGTAGCAAAGTCCGAAGCTATTTAACATGCGGGAAAATTTTAATTGGCGGGAATCAATTTATTTCTACAAAAAATGTTTGCTACGGGTACATCCGTAGCAACTTGCTACGAGTTTGCTACAAATTTGATACGTATTTTGCAATTAGAATATTTGCTACGGGTTTAGCTACGGGCTTTACTACGAATTTAATAAATTGAAAATTGGGAAAGGATGAAAAAGCTAACGGCAGTAAAATTCTATTAAAATATTTTTTAATTAAAATAGAATTAGGTTGTTTTGCTGCGGGCGTTCGTATCTAAAAGGGAATTATTGGGCCGTAGCAATGCGTTAAGTAATAAAAGTTCAGCTAGGGTTTCTTTTTTATACTTTTCAGTTTTCTTTCAAAGTCTACAGTCCCTCTTCCTCCCAAACTCACAGCCGCCCAAACCCTCAAACAAACAAGTCTCCACAAGTCTTCTCTTGCCGTCGTCGTTGAAGTTGAATCTGGTCAGAATTTGCAGAGTGAGGGAAGAAGGAAGAAGAGAACAGAAAAAGGGCTCCGGTTAAGGTTTCACGCAACAAGGTTTAGGTTTTCTTAATTTAAAAACAGAGTTTCGGTTTTGTTCTTCAAATCCTCATCTCAGATTTGACCAAACGAGCTACTGTTTATAGGATTCGACGCAACAAGAAGTTCGTCAAGCTCTTTCAGGATTACTATAAAAAGAAGCAATAGGACTATTACACTGCCCGATTTTTACTCAATGGTCATCGCCTTCAAGGGAAATATACTCCAGAAAAGGTTATATTTTTATTTTCTTCCTTAACCATTTGTAAGATTCCAGCGCTTAGGGTTTTAGATTTAGCATTTTTGGCTGATTTATTGGCACCAAGCAAGATTTTAAGTTTGTAGTCTTTGTTCTTTTGGGAACTATAAGGAGCTTATTTTATGACTGGTTGGTATGTTTCTGTTTGATGGATTTCAGAAGGAAGCTATTCAGATGGTGAAACCTGCTAAGGGTACCACTACACTTGCCTTTATTTTCCAGGGAGGGGTTATGGTCGCTGCTGATTCTAGAGCTAGCATGGGAGGCTATATCTGTATGTTTCTCTTTTTCTAATTTATTTTTTTTCTATTAAATTGAATTGCTTTGGTTATTGAATTTGTTCAGAAGTTTAGTTGTTAGGGGAAGTGATTGATTTATGGCCATTGTAGATCACATACTGAAAGAATAAAGGTTTTAGAACTTTTGCATTCTTCTTCCCTTTTATTGTTCGATATATGTCCTTTTTGTATGATATCTCTATTTTAGTTGGTCATAGCAAATCATGATTGTTCAGAACTCCAATCATGTTTTTCTTTCCTATCTTTGTTTTTCTTCTGGAGTCCTACAGCCATCACCTTAGCTTCTCTGTTTTCTGTTCAAGAAGAAGAAATTCCCAGGTGGTCCGTTTCAGATTGAAGATAATCATCCCCTACATCTAAATCTCAGCCAAAGAAATATTTTAGTTTCTGGTAGCACTACCCATCACCTCGTTATAATATAATTAAGCAAATAAAAAATTTAGGTGAATGTTAATTAATGAATGAATTCAAGATTAAAAAGATTATTATGCTTGCCTTGTTTGGTATGGCCCATTTTCACATTTTCATGCATAAACCAAATTATGAAGGGAAAGTCTTTCACTTTCTAGTACCTCAGCTCTCTATTAATAATGAACCTTCTTTTTCTTCCTGTTCCTCAATTGAAAGTGATCAAAAAATATATAAATTAAAAAGGAAGAAATGGATGGAAAAGCTCTAAAGCAATGTTGACACGTTTTCTTTTGTTGTGTGTGTGTTATCCGATTTCATATAATTTGTTGTCTCTGTTCTTTCTTTGTTACATGATCAATGGGCTTCAGTTGCTTTTTGTTCCCAAGCTTCAGACTTCAAATTTTTTTCCTATAGGCATAAAGGTATTTGGGGTTTTCACTAATTTTTTGTATGGGTTTGTTTGTTGCTACTTGCTACTGCTATTGGTATTTTTTTAAGTAGGAATTGATACATGATTTGCTTAATTGTGTGGATTTAGGTTTTATGATAATAATTTTGGGTTTCGAAGCTTTGATAAAGGTCTTGAAGGCTGAATAAAGAAATGACTTTTATAAGAATTATTATATATAAGTTTTCAAATTGATGGAATGCTTTGAATTGCTTTCTATTTGCAACTTAAAGTCTGTTATTATACTTGCTTAATTGTTTCTTTTTTTTTCCCACAATTAAGCTTGGTATTATAGAATATCTTTAATTATTAAGATGTGTTGTTGAGTTGTTACTTTAAGAGTTTAATTTCATCTTTATAATTGTAGAATGACTTTGACTTGTTGTGTTTTGTATCAATTTTTTAGTTGTGATTAGACATGGCTATACCTCGCTCGAACCATCCCCTTTAGTTAATTAAAAATGAATAAAAATTTTATAGTAGCTACAAACAAACTTAATTTATTTAATTTAATAAATCAATCAACTTGCTGGAAAATTAGTAAAAAGCTTGAATTGCCAACAAATGGAATTTAAGTCAGATACATCAGTTTTAATCAAGGTGATTTTAGAATGTGAAGGTCAATCTAGCTGGAATATTAGACAAATTTACAAGATATTGTTAGCTTAAGAGAGAGAGGCTGGAATTGGATTCATAGAGCAGTAAATGGGTTGCAGACTTGGTGGTAGGCCAGTTCAAAAGCTTCTAGTTTTGTGTTACTTTGCTTTTTAAAATACAATAAAAGGGAGAGTGCCAATAATATTATGGGCTTGATGAATTAAAGATTGAACCAAAAAGTGATTAGTTCAATACCAGCATGGGAAATGAAATGTTTGAGATATTTATAGTTTGTTAAATACCAATATGGGAAAACAATAAGTCTTCTTCCAATTGATTAAAAATTGATAGCAAGTGAAATATAGATATTTTTTAAAGTTCTTTATTCTTTAAAGCTAAGATTATATTATTTTGACTTTGTGGAAGTTATTGGCAAGCTTCAAGTTCGTTTCTTTGTTCATTCTTTGTGCTTCCAGTTAAGTATCTCTCATTTTATTCACTTCGTGTGTATATATAATATCATTTAATTAATGATTTATAATGCAAATATGCTTATTATGTTTCTATCAACTTAATGAACCAAACAGGGCATCATTCTAAATAAGATCAATGGGACTCGTGTCAGGTATATCATATCTACTTACGTCTTTTATCCCTCTTTTTTAAGAGTTATTCTGACTTGTAGCTATATAACTCCTTTATCTTTAACTGTTTTGAGGTAAATATCGAAAATCCAAGTTTAGTTTTCATTACTTATACAGTTGTGAACATATTAATCATTCAATGTACGTCTTCATTCCATATTGGGGTAATGATGCATACTGATTTAGCTATGTCTTTGGGTTTGGCCAAGCCATTTACAGGGTCTCCGGGTTTACAATTTGTAGCTGATTTGAGCTTTTGTGAATTTACTTGATGCTGCTAAAAGATTCAACATGTATTGCTCTTTTGTCACCATATTTAAAGGTATATATGGTTGATGTCAATGTTGATTAATGCATGATATTGCAGATGAGTCAATTTATTTTTTTGAAAAATATTTTCAAAGAAGATTACTCTAGCTTCTTTTTTTCTTTGCAAGGAAAATCATTAACAGAGACCTTACTATTATTCTTATTCTAAAGGATTTAAAGACTATCTTTAAAGTGAGGTACTCTCGATAGATATACCACTAATATTCACTTGGGTATATGTACAGGTGAAAAACTATCTGCTGGGAAGGTTGAAGTTAAGAGGAGCTGCAGAGCTTCAAGAGCGTATTTTGACAAAATACCAGTATGGTTTGTCTTTATAATTAGATGAATATTACGATTGCTCTATGTTTGTAGGCATTGAAAGATGTCTGTTTTTACATTTAGGTTTGGTATTTTGACATTTTAGTTCTTAGCTCATTGTTCAATTAGTTTGTAAATTGTAAGAACAATTTTGTTTTAATATTAATATATATAATAATATTTCGTTTATATTTTGTTCACTACTCAAGCCTAAACATATATTATTATATTTGTAAAAAAGCCAAAATTATTAAATATATAAATATTATATAAATTGCCAAATAAGAATAAATATTATATAAATTGCTACGGACTAGCTACGATCGGGATATTATTTTAGGATTATAAAATGGCTACGCACATAATGGTAGCTACGGACTTGCTACAAACATGTCTACCAATAGCTACAGAAAGTCAACTCAAATATCTAGGTTGACTTTTGACATTTAGCTACGAACTGCTACGGACTTGCTACGCACAAGGAGACGGAAACGTTAACTTCCGTCCAAAGTATCTGCTACGGTCTTTGGAATATTAGCTACAGGTTTGGTTCGTAGCTACTTGCTACGAACATAGTAATTCCGTAGCTATATATTATTTGCGACGCCAGGATTTGCAAGGGACATGGCTACGGGCAATTTCCGTAGCTGATTCATTTTAGCTACGGGTTTCAGACTTATTGCTACGGGAATTGTCCGTCGCAATAAACATGTTTTCTAGTAGTGATCTATGAGTTATCTCCAGCTATGAGGTTCAGCTATAAATAGGCTACCTCAGTTCATTTGTAAACATCTCATTCTACATTCTCAATTCTCTGAGTAATAAGAATTCTCTCTTTCTCTCCATATGTTCTTACTTTGTTCTTATTGTTCTTTAGTTATTTCATAACACGTTATCAGCACGATAAAGCTCTGAAAATTTTCGTTCCTTTTTTTTTCATCATCATTTTTCTCACCTCCCACACCATTAGATTCGGAATATCTTAGAGAGTAAAATATCAAAAATTCAGCCTATTCCGACATCGTATAAGATCACACCTTCCGGTCAAAATTTTAGAATTTACCCGATATCTGAAATTTTTCGATCGTCATTTTTTCTAACCTCCCTTACCAACGGATTCTCCTCATCGATACCTTTCCAACGCCACCAGAATCACCTGAATCAGAGGTTGGACGCGCCCTCACCTCCCGGTTAAAGTTTCTCACGTGCCGCCTCTGGTTTCTGCACAAGTCAATCCAATCGGTTCGACCAATGACCCGGTTCAGACCAGAATTTTAGCCCTATCGGTTCGGTTGATTTCAGACCGGTTTCTGGCACAACGAAACCGGTTCCTAAGGTTTTTCAGTGCCCTCTATTCAAAAATAAGTCAAAATTTCCTAATTCTATCTCTAATTATATGTTCATGTTATACCATTCATTATTAGAGATTTATGCATACAAATTAAGCTTTTATTTGTGCATATAAACTAGTATTGGCATAGTACATAATAATTTGACATCTTGGCATGAAATTTTCATTACTAATAAAAGTGCCAAGCTCCCGTGGAGACAAAAATGGCAAAGTTTTGTCGCAGATAAACTATCTTCTTGGTTTGATTTTTGTGAATCTTCTTGGTTTGCTGAGGAGTTGATACTATTTATATGATATGAGAACTACTCATTGCCAAATAGCCAAACATCATTGGCATATTTCTAAACTCTCTCAATAAGAGTGTGGGTACTATTCAAAGATAAGTATTTCTATATATTGAGATTTCTTTCGAATTATTACTAATGCTAATAGCTAATATATATTGACACCAGAAGTTGTCACAATTTATTCTACTTACAATTGACACCAGAAGTTGTCATGATGTTGCAATTGACACCAGAAGTTGTCATATTATATTATTATCTTGACACCAGAAGTTGTCATGAAAATTTTTGACACTAGAAGTTGTCATATCAAATTATTATCTTGACACCAGAAGTTGTCATAAAAATTTTTGACACCAGAAGTTGTCATGAAAATTATTGACACCAGAAGTTGTTATAGCAAATTATTATCTTAACACCAGAAGTTGTCATGAAAATTTTTGACACCAGAAGTTGTCATATCAAATTATTATCTTGACACCAGAAGTTGTCATGAAAATTATTGACACCAGAAGTTGTCATAGCAAATTATTATCTTGACACCAAAAGTTGTCATGCTGAGGAAATTATTGACACTAGAAGTTGTCATCCTAAGATTGGAATTATTTTAAATTGCCATTATTGTTGACACCAGAAGTTGTCACATAGTATTTTTGACACCTGTAGTTGTCATTGTGCTTTAATTACATGTCTAGGCAAATTCTGTCTAAGGAGTTGGATTTTAAGTGAGACCGTTTATGACTCCTCCATCTTTCCTGGGAATTTACCTGGTGTAATTTTTGTACAACCTCTAATACTAATTTCTGAATTATTTCATATAGGAATATGGCAAATATCGAGAAGCCCAAATTCCAAATCTTGGATGTTACTGGAAGTAACTACATGTCCTGGTGCCTCGACATCGAATTACACCTTCAAGGACAAGGTCTGGCTGAGACTATTATTGAAAATGGAAAAGCGGAATCCTTGATAAAACGCATCCAAATAATTGCTAGGACTTTGTTGATGAGAACAAAGCTCCCTTCCTCAGCATGGGGTCATGCTGTTTTGCATGCTGCGGCACTAATTAGATTGCGCCCCACTACTTCTCATCATTATTCCCCCCTTCAATTAGTCTTGGGCCATGAGCCAGATATTTCACATCTTCGCACCTTTGGTTGCGCGGTGCAGGTGCCTGTAGCACCACCGCAAAGGACTAAAATGGGTCCCCAACGCCGTTTAGGCATTTACGTTGGGTTGGATTCACCGTCTATAATTAGGTTCCTTGAACCGTTGACGTGTGATGTTTTTACCGCTAGATTTGCGGATTGTCACTTTGATGAGACTGTGTTCCCAGTCACTTGGGACACCAAAGGCTTCCACAGATGGAAAGCACAAAAAGGTTGAAATTTTCTCATGGAACGAGAAAAATTTGTCTCATCTAGACCCAAGAACACCTGAATGTGAAAATGAGGTGCGACGCTTGATCCATTTACAAGAAATTGCAAACAAAATGCCTGATGCATTTAATGAGACTGCTAGAGTTACAAAGTCTCATATTCCAGCTGCAAATGTTCCAGCTAGGATAGATGTTCCTATAGAACCTGAAATGGATCAAAGTGGCCCACGCCTCAAGCGTGGTAGACCAATGGGATCAAAGGACACTGTTCCTCGAAAAAGAAGGGGGAGAAATCCTGAATCAGCTCCAGATGAGCTTAATGATCTTTCTCGAGGAAAAGAAATTGCCCATGAAGTGGCTCAAAATCCTGTTGAAAGAGAGCATATTGCCCCTGAAGAGGCACAAACCCATGAAAAGATCAATGATCCCAGGAATACAGAAATACCCATGAACTATTGTAATGAAATATGGGATCGGAATGAGATAATCATCAATGAAGCATTTGCTCTCTCAGTTGCTCATGAAATTATGAATGATGATTATGAACCTCGGTCAATTACCGAATGTCGTCAAAGGCAAGATTGGCCTAAATGGGAGGAAGCAATCCAGGCTGAATTGACTTCCCTTGCCAAACGTGAAGTTTTTGGGCCCATTACTAAAACCCCTGACAATGTAAAGCTCGTTGGATTCAAATGGGTCTTTGTCCGAAAACGAAATGAGAAAAACCGAAGTCGTGAGGTATAAAAGCCCGGCTCGTAGCCCAAGGATTCTCTCAGAGACCTGGGATAGATTATGATGAAACGTATTCACCTGTGATGGATACAATTACTTTTCGTTTTCTCATAAGTTGGGTAGTTAAAGATAAATTAGAAATGCGTCTTATGGACGTAGTGACGGCATACTTATACGGTTCATTAGATTCCGATATCTATATGAAAATTCCTGAGGGATTCAAAATGCCTGAAGCATACACTCCCCGCAACTTATTCTCAATAAAGTTGCAAAGATCTTTATATGGGTTAAAGCAATCCGGCCGCATGTGGTATCAACGCTTAAGCGAATACCTAACTAAGGAAGGGTACATGAATGATCCTATTTGCCCATGCGTGTTCATTAAGAAATCTGAAACCGGATTTGCTATAATAGCAGTTTATGTCGACGATATGAACATAATTGGAACTCCTGAAGAGTTATCAAAAGCTGCTGAATATTTGAAAAAGGAGTTTGAGGTTAAGGATTTGGGTAAAACCAAATTATGCCTTGGTCTAGAGCTTGAGCACAAAGAACATGGTATACTTGTCCATCAGTCAGCGTATACTGAAAAGTTGCTTAAACGCTTTAACATGGACAAGGCTCATCCTTTGAGCACCCCTATGGTTGTAAGGTCTCTTGATCCCCAAAAGGACCAGTTTCGTCCTAAACAACATGATGAGGATATACTTGGTCCTGAAGTACCATACCTCAATGCTATCGGGGGACTTATGTACTTGGCACAGT
>AWUE01018097.1:0-51733 GCA_001974825.2 Corchorus olitorius
TCCCAAATCGGTTACTTGTTTTGCTATAATGGCACAGCCATTTCTTGGCGTTCTACTAAGCAAACGCTAGTAGCTACTTCTTCCAACCACTCTGAAATTATTTCCCTCTATGAGGCTGGAAGAGAGTGTGTTTGGTTAAAATCCATTATAGCCCATATCCAAAACACATGTGGAATGAAACCGGTTGAAGACTCTCCCACTATTATCTATGAAGATAATGTTGCTTGTGTTGCACAAGTTAGGGGAGGATATATTAAAGGTGATAGGACCAAGCACATCTCGCCAAAATTTTTCTACGCTCATGAACTCCAAGAAAGTCGACAAGTTGATGTCAAACAGATTCGCTCCACTGATAATCTTGCAGACTTATTTACCAAATCTTTGCCGACATCAACATTTGAGAAACTTGTTTATGGCATTGATATGCGGCGAGTTAACAAGATGCAAGATTGATTTCCCAGAAGTGGAAATGATTAGATGCCCCAGAAGTACCAGTTTGTTTTAATTCAGGGGGGGAGCGATTAGAGTGTGTTGTACTCTTTTTCCCTTATGTTTGGTTTTTATCCCACTGGGTTTTTACTGACTTAAGGTTTTTAATGAGGCAGCAATAGCACATTAAATTAGTGTTGTCCTGAAGACAACATTAGAGGGACTAGGTTGTACTCTTTTTCCCTTCAGTCCGGTTTTTGTCCCACTGGGTTTTTCCGGCTCAAGGTTTTTAACGAGGCAACCATAATACGTCTAAGATGGCCATCACAATGATGTTCAGTTCAAGGGGGAGTGTTATGGATAAATGGACTTTCACATTATTTATCTGGCAAGATATTATCAAGTGATAAATGGAGAGAATTATCAGAGATAAAAGAGAAGATTATCAGCAACATTTATCCAGGAGATAATTAGTGATATTATTTAATTATGTTGATTTATCTTGTATCTATGAGTTATCTTCAGCTATGAGGTTCAGCTATAAATAGGTTACCTCAGTTCATTTGTAAACATTTCATTTTACATTCTCAATTCTCTGAGTAATAAGAATTTTCTCTTTTTCTCCATCTATTCTTATTTTGTTCTTATTGTTCTTTAGTTATTTCATAACAGATTGCATATTTAATAATGTAGACAAATGCTACCTCTACATTTAAATGTGTACTACACCAAGAAATAAAAACAATGGATCGAAATGATGGAGAAAGAATGGTCTATTTATAGTCCTAGAATTTTTAGTTATTGTTTACAGTAAGTAATCTCTTAAGTAGTTTTTTTCAAACTTATAAATGAATCTTACCCTTGGAGACAAATGCCATTTGCAATTTACCTTAGAAAAGTCCTTACATACTAGAAATTCCTTACTCAAGGCAAAACAATTCAATGATTCTGAAATGCATCATCATGCAAATAAAAAACATGTTAAAACACTGAACCTTTTTAAATTCCACGCCTAATCAGCCGCATTTGATGAAATTAGTAAAATTACCAAATTAAAATCACTTCATATCACATATATATTGATAAAGAATCAAATCAAACCAATACATGTTTTGTGTGATTTGAACGTGGTTTTTTCCTTAAAAGTAAACTTGGCTTACTGCCAAAAAATAAAAGTCGGGTTCAATTCAATGAAGACATGAATTGAGCTTGTTTATCGTGGAGTTTAGCTTCACTAACTCAAATAACGAGTTGAATCAAGTTCAAACTTCATAATATTCAATAATTTGTGTGGCATACAAGTTTTATCGAAACTTTTCATATTCTGTAATATTTTCTTATTATAATTTTTTGGTGCATAAGAGCAGTCGCTTAATTCATAATAGTGTTAGGCCTAGCAACTCCCTGCATGTCCCACTTGATGAAGCAATAAAGCACCCCAAGTGGTTGGTCTAAGTACTTCAAGAAGTCCCTATGCGCCAACTTAGCTACATAGTCGAAATACATGTTTGCCTCTTTATAGGTATGGACCAGCGAACAATGTCAAATTTCAATGAAGCAGTTCTTAACATTTGCGAATAATTGATAATATCTATACTATATTAAAAAGTATATATTCTTGTAAAATTTTTGAATCGCTCATTATACCCTTATTTTTTGAATATATTTCTTAAATACCATTGTTTAGACTTTTATAGTTTTACTTAACTAAAAACTCTATTTTTATTTAATTAAATATAATATCCTTATAACTATTTAATTTTTACCATTTTACTATTTTAATTAAAAAAATTATATATATTAGAATTTTTTAAATATATTTTTATAGTTTTACTCAACTAAAAACTCTATTTTTTGGACAAAAAAAACTAAAAACTCTATTTTTATTTAATTAAATCTATTATCCTTTTACCTATTTTATAGTTATCAATTTACTAATTTAGTTTAAAAACTTAGATATATTAAAATTTTTAAAATATATTCTTAAATGATATTGTTTAAATTTTACAGTTTTTTTAAGAAATAAAATTTTACAATTATTCTACATAAAACTCTATTTTTATTTAATTAAATTCAATATTTTTATAAATATTTTAATTTACCAATTAATTTTAAAAAATTGGAGACTTTTTTTCAATTATAATATAAACTAATTTGAACAAAAAATTATAATATAAACTAACAAATATTTATTTGAGTGTATATTGGAGTGTATAATAAGAATTTAAAGTTTTTAAAAATAAAAAGAATAGTAACATGTAATTATTTCCATCAACTTATAAAGTTAGAGGAGTTGACGCAAAAAAAAAAAGTTAAGAGGAGTCAATTGGGCGGGTTAGACGGGTTTCGGGTCATACTCATCTGGGTCTATGTCATATGAGTTCAGATCATTCGGGTTTCGGCTCATCTGGATTCAGGTCATTCGGGTCTCGGGTCTGCTGGATTTAGGGTCATGCAGGTTCGGGTTTTGGCCTCAGGTTACTCGGGTTCTGGATCATTCGGGTTTTGGATTTTTCAAGTTCAAGACTCGGATCAATTGGGTCAGCCTTTAATTTTTAAATGCTTAATTCTTAAATTTATTTTAAATGGTTAAAATTATAACAATGTGTATTTTATTGAATAAAACATAATTTTAGTTTATAATATTCTTGGGTCATCAGGTTATCTTCTCGGGTTATTCGGGTTACGAGTTTATCGGATTTGGATAGGACAGATTCGGGTTATTTAATTTCTCTGGTCAAATCGGGTTCAATCGGGTTGGGACGGGTTATCGAGGTTGGATCAGATTTTAACAGTTTTACTTATAATTCATTCCAATTATTATTTTAATTTTCTTTTAATTTAAACACGATTGGTCACATGCACCGCACGTGTAAGTGAAAACTAGTATAAATAAAATATGATAATTATTTATAGATTTTTAAAACTATATATATATTTTTAAAGGTTGGTCTCAAGATTGAGTCGAGTCATATTCCAAAGCTTTTGGTATATAATGAGTACAATCAAATCGAGTTTGAGTAAATCAATTAATTTTCAAGTTAGGATCGAGTCCAAAGAAATAAGGCCCAATCGAGCTTTGAGTTTTCGTATCGAGCCATGCTCAAGTCTAGGATTTGGGCCGCCTGGACTTGGTTCAATTACACTCCTAACCCGTAGCTAGATCTAGTAAGAGAATTAAGAGTATAGGATTTGATAAATATGGCACACTGAGACAGATGACAATCTCAATAGTCATCAAACTAACAAAGTTTATGTATATAATTCTCAATTTGAAGGGCTTTTTATTAACCAAAAAAATATGAAAATATTTCTTCAGTCTCACAACCAAAAAGATTCAAAAACAAACATAACAAAATAAGAACAGGATCACATTTGATCCTGCTTAAAGAATGAAGCTTAGACTCAAAAAGAATATATATCAACAAAATAATGTCTCTAAATACTTTTGCTATATGCCTCAAAAACAAAGATAAATTGGAAAAGAATAAAAATTGAAAATAAGATATTCCATATTGAGATGTTTTGTTGAGTCTTTTAAAAGGACAAGAAGCTCTCTATTTGGTCTTGTAGCGGTAAAGAAGTCTCTTCTTCTTGCTGGAAGTATTCTCAACAGTGAGGACCAACTTTCCTGGCTCGTTGTTCCTGAAAGTGTTGCGGAGGGGACCTTCCTGTGACTGTGCCACTATCTTCTTGCTCTTCTGTACAATTACAGTGTAAGAGCCCTCGTCTGTTGGAACAAACTCAGCCTTGTAGTTTACTTCCCAACCCAAAACTACAAGTTCCCAAGTTGATGTGCATCCAACCTGTTAAAAAAATCAATCATTTGTTTACATGGAATGAAGATATAATAACTTAAGGAAATGATTCTCAGATAAACTAATATACTAAAAGGGATTGTATTTTTAAATTTTACCTCATCAGCAGGTATCTCAATGGTGGCGGTGGATCCAGCCTTTACGAGAACTTCTGAAACAACAGCATCTTGGCCACAGAATTCATAATCATTTTCCCTCTTGAATCCACCATATTGAATTGGGACCTCCTCAGCAGGAATGTACCTTCAAAATAAGAACAAATTCATAAATCATGATCAGTTTCTAATGGAATTTGGAATTTGGGTCTAAAGAATGGCTTAGTTTTAGCTGCTTACTTGAGAAGGGTTTCAGTGACCTTGGCTGGACGAGCCACCACAAACTTGCTCTTAGACCTTTGTGTTAAGAAAGGAGATAACAAGGCATTGAGGGCATAGAACCAGAATGGGACATTTATGAATATCTGCATCAAGAACAGACCCAATTAAGCACTTTCAAAGAATTGAAAATTATCAAAAACAAATTTTTGATTGAAACAACTTACATTTCTTGCAACAAATTCAGGGTAATTGTCCTGTAAGGCTGCAACAATTTGCTTCAACACAATCCTTATCTCTTTCCTTGAGGGCGCTGGTGCATTCTTGAGATCATTGATTTGAAGCAAAGAAGTGACACCACCAGGCTTCAAATCAAGTTTCTGAATACCCTTTTCCATCAACTGAAACCTCCATCTCAAGAACTTCCCACGCTTCTCTTCTGTCCCAAATGTCTCCTTGTAAAGCTCCTCATTTTCGAACACACCACAGATGTTGTAACAAATGGGATGGCCTTCTTTGTCAGTGCCATTCATGTAAGAGGCTGAGGCTAAATCAACCCCAAAGTCCTCTTCCAAGATGGAATCAATGTTGTTTTCTTTCCTCCATTGGAGAATATTTTCAAGCATTTGGAAGGCATCATTGACCTTGAACTCTCTAGCTCTCAAGAACTTCAACAAGACTACATCAGTAGCCTCTCCGCCTTTGCTAGGCAAAAGTGGAACTCCCCAAAGCGAGATATCCTTGTTCACTTCAATGGCTTCTTCTTCCTCCTCAGATTTCTTCTCTTCACACTTCTCTTCACTTCCTTCTGCTTTTGCTTCCTCTTCTGCAACTTGGGTTTCGCCCTCTTCCTTCTCTTTCTCATCAGCAACAGTCTTTTCCTTCTCTTCTTCTTTCTCATCGCTCTGCTTCTCATTCTTCTCTGGCTCTGGTTTCTTCAACAATGTATTTCCAAGAATGGCTTCCTCAAGCTTGGATTTGAGTTCACTCAAAGCTTTCTTCTCGAACTCTTTGAGATCTGATAGGAAATTGCTCTCTTCCCTGTAGGAAGAGCTCTTCCCAACTGTCTTGGGCAATGAATCATCTACTTTCACTGCTTCTTCACTGTGAACAACTTTCTCATTCTCTTTTGCAGCCTTCTTGGGCTCTTCCTGAGGGATAACAACTTCAGCCGCCTGAGTTTCCTCAACTTTAACCTCAACAGCCATGGCTACTCTGTTTTAAATAAACCCAGAAGCTGAAACAAAATCCGAAGGAAAAAAAGAAGAATAATGCAAAGAGAAGAAAACACAGAAAGCAAAATAAAAAACCCAACTTTCAAAAGGATTTTGCTTCAAAGTTTTCTTCTTTCTAATTTTTGCTGGGTTTGCTAATATTAGAGCTGCAATGGCAACGGTTATATATTCATGAAAGAAACAACAGTCAAGATTAAGATTTAAGAATATAAGAATTGGGACCCACCAACGGTAACTTATCTGTAACCACCGCAGAGGCGGAGGAGCCGTTGGGATTCTTTTCCCAAGGGTTTTGCTAGCCTGGAAGCCAGCACTATTTTAGCTTTGGAGAATCCTTTTGGGACCCCTTTTTGGCTTTTTCCCCTTTTTTTAAGATTATGAAACCCCACATTTACAGCCTTATTGTATACTAGTAATGATTTTGTAACATGAATCAATGTTAGAAGACAAAAGCTACATTTTTTTCATGTTTTGGGTGGTTTGGTTGGTGGCTAAATTGACATTTTGATCCTAAATTTGTAAGAAATGGGCAAATTAGCTCTTACACTCTCAATTTCATTCAATTGTTGACTTGAATTTGTAATTTCGACCACATTTAACCTTTTATTGGATAGAAGTTGACCGTTTTGTTAAATTTTTAACTCTAGATTCTCCAATGGTTAGCAGAGCCATTGATCTGTGACCAACTTTCGTCCAACAAAGGATTAAATGTGGCTTAAATTACAAATTCGGGTGTGCAATTGAAAAATTTAAAGTTCAGATACTGATAAAAATTTAAAGTTCAGATACTGATTTGTCCCTTTCTTATAGGTTCAGGAAACAAAACATCTAATAAACCTTTGTTTGGTTGGTAGTCAAAATTTTAAAACATAAAAAGCCAGCTGCTAAATGCTTGGCGGCATTGTCATGGCAGCATGGTATCCCAATTCCCAAATTCCAATTGGAAACAAGAAAAAGTATAGTATTTTTCTAATGTTTCTTGTTAATGGGAAAGCATGTTGTCCTTCAAATGCAATATTGCTGGCCTTAACTCTATGTTTGTTTTACAAGCATTAATAATTAAGCATATTCTTAGCCTTGAAAGTTTATACGAAAATTTGGGACAGCTCTTGAATAGGCATTCTTGTTAGCCTTGATTGCAGCAAATCCAGGGGCCAAGCTTGTTTGCCTACTTTAATCTGGCAGGCAGCAACTATGGCCATTTGGCAAGCCTTAACTGGCTTTGTGGAGAGTTTCCAGGTCATTTTCTCGAAGCAATCATTGGTTTGTTGGTTTTCTTTCTGGCTCATTCTTTAGGTTTGACTTGGCCAAGGACGGTTTGCATGTGGCAGATAGTCATACCCACTTTTTAGAACAAAAATTTGCCCCTTACTGCTATTCTTGCAAGGGATACAGACAGGAAACAGCCCATGTGATTGATTGAGGAATAGTCAAAACTTTGAATGCTTTTAGCTGAACATTTCAAAGACCCTTGCCTTCTTTAGCCTTGTAATTAATGACTGGTGAAAGGAATTTTGTGATTATAATAACAGAATCCTTCTCTAAATCTGATGCAATATTCTGATCACAGGGGGATAAAGAGAACAAACATTGGGTTTTGGGGATCATCTCATGCTGCCTCTGCTAATTGCTGATATCATATGCATTTCAAATATATAAGAAACTGTGGCTACATAATCATCTAATGTAATAAGGATAAGTTTACAGCAAATAGATCAGCAATAGATTCACCAAATGATATGCAAAATTTCGATAAGGATCTACAATATTGAGTGAGAATTTTTTTTTTTTTCCCGAAATTGAGTGAGTGATTCATTGCTGCTTAATTGTTGTTCACCACCATCACACCATCACACCATCACACCATCATACAATTCTTAGCTATGTGGTTTCAACTGGCATCAAAATTTTCATTTGACTGAACTCATTATGGAAGAAGACCCCCGATGCCCCTAGCAGCTCATCATAATCCACACTATACAAAATTTTAGTCCCCGGTCAAATGAGCATGATGAACTATCGCTTCTTTGGTTTTGGTTTTGGTTTTGGTGTTGCATCAATGTCCATATATACACCCGTCGACCTGCCAAAGTTCATTAGATTAGAATTAAAGGTGCAAAATCTGACAGGTTATGGTCCATGGTGTTACAAGCAGCTAGTTTTGATAGAGTCCATAGTATGTTATTTTCAGAAATCAAGAAATATGGTATGTTTGATAAACTATGTTTTATGCGTGAAAGGAAAAGAACTACTATTGCATATTTAGCTAGAGAGGGAAGAAGTGTGTATATGAATCCATGCCACATTGAAGTATAAGTGGCCTCCAATCTCATTTTCACTTATATGAATCTTATGACCTTTCAGCCGATTACTAATATATTCACAAATGCAAAAACATATATTACACATGCTGGCTTCCAGATCGGACCTTGAGTATACTAATGACAGAACATCACTTCCGTAAATTAAGACTTAGTAAGAAGTTAGTTGAAGAGGAAACTCACTGATCCAAAAATGAACTACCTATTATTTGCTATATGCTTCTGCACAATTATACTTGCTTCATCCAGCTTTGGTGCATCGTCTAACCTACTTTCAACCCTTTTCTGTTTCTAATCAAGTTAGGTTTACTTATGTGACTTCTCCAAACCCGTCCCATCATTAACTAACTGTTATTTCCTATTCCAGCTCTGAATTAAGGCAATTGCTCCATCAGGCCTTGAATAATACCTTAAAACTAAAACTACTGTGTACAAGTAGAAAATCAAAGAAAAAGTACAAGAGAATGTCATGTACCTGTCATAAGACAAGAACGCATCACCTATAGTTCCTACAACTTTGTTTCGTACTTTCCGGACACAAACCTACAAAAGCATGTTTCAATAAGAAATAGTGGAAGATTGGTTTTAAAAAAAATGACATTGTGATAATACTCACTTGTACTTGATCTATGGGCCCAGCATCAGGATCCCGATTCCGATGAATAACAATCCCATTGTCACATTTGTTAATAAAGTGTGCACTTCCACTTATATCATAGAGATTTGGAGGAGCCCCAACCCAATGATGCAACTGATAGAAAAACATTAAATTAGGAAATGGAGATCAATTAAAGTAGGGGGAAAAAAGCAACGAAGGGCATTCACTAAGACCAACCTGTCTTGGATGTGCAACAAACCAGACATGACAAGAGTGATGCTGAGCAAATCGTTTGACCAATGTAAGCATCTGGCTTACATACTCTGTTTCAGTCCTGTTATAGAGAAATTATGTTAATAGATCGAGCATTTAGGCAGCCAATAAATGAGCACTCTTAAAGGACATAGAGAAAGACAATCACGAAACATCTGTGATGCTTCCCTTCTCTCCTTACTCCTTATGAATCTCACTAAGATAGAAAATCATCTTCAGAGATAAAATCAGAGTGAAGGTGCACAATAAGCCTAGTATCTAAGAGAAAAGAAGAAAGAGGAAGGAGGAGAATCTAATTATTATGTGACAAAAAGTGTTAAAATACACACCATAAAGGCATCCTTAAGTATATATATAAACCAATGCACTTAAAAAACTAAAAATGATTAATGCCTAACTTGTTACGACTGCTTTCAACAGCCTAGCCTCAATAACCATACTTGTTCAAAAACTATGTGAATTGTTTCTATCTTTACATAGCAAATTAGCATAAGATATCAAGAATTCCAATTGCTAAAATCAATAAAATTGAGAAAAATCAAGACAAATTTCAAAAAGTTGCATGCATCGTATCTCTGACAAATATAATATGGCAACTAAAATGGCAATAATTGTTGAGTTTTAAGAGAGAGAGAGAGAAAGTATAGTTGCAAAGCAAAGAAACATGTACCTGACCCTTAACAAAACAATATGTCCAAAAAAATGAAGATCGTAATGTGTTTTTGCTTAAGTATACTAATATTAATACTAAAAAAATTTAAACAATAATAATGTTTGAGGCCATACTATAGAGGGAAATGGGCAGGGTGAGAGTGAGCAGGAAATATAGTAGGCATGGAACTCACTGACTAACTGGGCGCTGATGATCAAGTTCATTGTAAGGATCAATTACAAGTCCCCGCACCCCATGCCTGAGTACCGCTGACCTTGCAAGTTCGAGAACCCACTTTATACTTGGAAGAGAATCATTTTCACACCTGTTCCAGAACCAATGTGTCACTTATAGAAGTGTCCAAAACCCTGTACTGTGCACCCCCCCCCCCCCCTCTTTCTTTCTTCTTTTTCCTTTTTTTCATGAAAATAATACAAATTCTGGAAATAATAAATATTTCAGAAGCATCTAAGTAACAATTTTGGGAAAAAAGGGAACAATTAAAAGTTTCAATCGGCATGAATACCTAATAAAATCAACAAATATGTATCAAAAACTTACTCAGAGAACACTGACCATGTAATTTAAAGCGTTCAACTTACCTTATGAGATAAAATGTGTCATTCAACCATTCCTTCCCTTCCTCTAATTCCTTTTCAGTCATTCGTTCAACAGAGGTTCCATAGCTGTTGTTAGCAAAAGTAGCAAATGTAACAATTTGTTGTCCACCAATCAATATGAGGTAGCTTCAAACAAACTATCTTTTCAAACACATACATGTAGGTATTGTTTCCCAGTAACTCAGTTTACTAAATCCCATTAAGGATGATATACTAGTTGAAGGACTAAATTATCTTAGGACTTTACATAGTACTTTTTGGGGTAAATACCCAAATCAGGACTAAAAGCTTGGTGAAATGCTCAAATTAGGCCTAATTCTTTTGATTCAATCTAATTAGGCCTAAAAGTATATGTGAATGCCAAATAAGGCCTCTTTTGGATGGAAAATCAAGGGTGTTAGACACGCACCATTAACCCAAAAAAACCATGACACATGTCAAACAGTGATGCAGCCATGTGGCCTTCGTTATTGACGGTAACGGCGTGTGTACAGCACGGATTGGCTTCCGTCCGAAAAAGGCCCAATTTGGTTGACACCCCTAACTTTTAGGCTTAATTAGATTCAATCAAAAGATTTAGGCCTAATGTGAGCATTTTGCCAAACTTTTAGTCCTTGGATATTTACCTACTTTTTGTGTTTGATTGTAATTCCTACAAATACTTTGGCCATTTGGTATTATTCATTATTTATTTATTTTACTTATTTTTCATACATCATAGTTTTAAAAAATAAATTAGGCACTTCATGCTTCACTGAGGTTAAGGGCCGACTTATAAATAATTATGTTATTTTAATTTTAAGAAGGATTGTATTCTAGAATTATTCAGTTACTGGTTTTTCAATTGAGATTGCAGATTATTTCTTGAGTGAATTGGTTTTACAACGGTTCTAATCACCACTGCTTCAGCTGCTGAAGTCTTATTTTAGTAAGTAAAACTAATAAAAATATTATGGTTATAACATTATTAAAAAACCAGGACTATAAATTTGATCATTTCATTCCAAACATATATGTTCCATGATTAGCTCAAAATTATTAATTTTTTTCTTAAATGTCCTGTAGATTACCAATTATAAGGGTATATGTGAACAAAATTGTATAGGCAACCTCTGACAACTTTCAAGCTCTTTCAAATTAAATCTTAAAATTCTCTCCAGGTATAGAAACTTCTAGATCTAACAATTCTATAAGAGCAATAACAGAAAATCATACTAAATGAACTCACCCCGAGTCAAAGAACGGTTTCCTTAAGTATTTCTCTAAAAGTTTCCTTGCATGATCTCGAACCTTCAATCAAAACAACGGAAAAACATTGAGATTAACACGTCAAACACAATGGCATGCAGTAGCATGAGTAGCAAGAACTACAGTCTCATCATAAGACTGCATATTATGTTTGATATGAAGGAAATGATCTCGCACAAGAACATATTTGTTTAAAATTCATAACAAAAATGATTAATCTATCCTAGAATGAATCTAGGATGCCTTTGATTGACTTGGTTGCTTGTTTCTACTAAGGTGTACTGTAGAATAATCAAGGCATTTTGCAAAAAGAAAGTGCTTTTGAATGTGAACTTTAAAAGCGTCTACTATTCATCAAACAATTTAATCAAAATGAATAATAATTAGATAAATTCTTCAAATACCAGCAGTGGTAAAGCCAAAATAAAGCAGGAATAGAACATATCTTTTGCAAGGCTAGCTGATCTAGCTATCCAGACAATATATATTAAGAATTTCAAAAGCTTTCTTCCTTATATTCGAAGTCGTGTATCTTCCCAAGTTCAGAAACACTATTCCTTTATAACAGTTGTGCACATATGCTGATAAACAAAGAATAGTGAGATCATAATTATAAAATGATGATATAGGAAAATTGATGGCTGACCTTGTTCTCCATGGAGCAAAGAGCAAATTTCCAACCAACATTTTCATTAAGATTACATAAGAGAGCATCAATCCATTCACTCTTTCCAGAGTTGGGAACACCGGTTACTATGGTCAGTTCTCCTGGTACAACCTGATTGAGAGGGAAAAATAACATCCTCAGTAGGATAACATATTATCTATACCACTAGTCACCTAACCAATATAGAAAGGAAAAAAAAAAGTACATCAAGCTTACATTATATAGGTCGTCCAATGCCCTCCAGCCAGTTGAGACACCAAATTCATAACCAAGAGTCCGATGATAATATTTGTCAATTTCATCGAAGAAATCACTAAAGTTGAATAATCCACGTATGGGATATATTTCAGCATTATCAATTACGTCCTTTAGAGCATTAGGTCCCAAATACATAAGCACCTGCAATCATAAGTAATGGCTGATTGGTCATAATAGTTGATCTTTTGAGTAAATCTCTAAAAAGGTCTTATAAAGAAACATGACTTTGTCAAAGACGGCGATAAGAGAACTATCACAATTAACAACATCGTGAAAAGATGCTGATTAAGAACGCCATGAAAAAAAGGCTGAAAACATGGCATACAATGTAAACAGCAAAAAGGAACAAGTTTAAAAACTTCACCAAGAAAACATCAAAATTCACACTTCTACCTTGTCCAATTATTTTAATTTATTCACTTCTCAACACTTTGTGACAGGAATAACAGGTGCAGTATGAGGGAGCACCCTGGCAGCAGCCTCAAGGTGATCAGGAGGCATGCTAAGGTTAGTTGAAATGCTCAAACCATAATTTGGCAGATGTTACATAGTTGGGAACTTTGAGTAGGATAGTAGGCGACAGAGTCTCAGATCCATGTCTATCTAAGCCATATATTTAGGTTCTAATTTTATTTCTGTTCCTTAAGGGTCATCAATATTTTCCAAATTTTCTGGTTAACTGGACATTTCAGTTTCTGCATCCAGGAACTTTCTGATTTCCTCATCCTATTGACTTTTGTTACTCAACTTTGCTAGTGTTTTACTTGAAGTCCAATTGTTTGTTAGAGTCCTAATCAACATAGGAGTCTTTTCTTTTAGTAATACTAGGAGTTTGTTAAATCAACATATTCTTGCTAACTAATAAGATATAAATTTTCATCTTTTGGCAAATGCTATTGGCAAATAATTTAACAAGAGAATTCCTACCGTTATTACCCAGTGAATGTATAATTCAATTAACCTTAGAAAGGACTCGTAGGGAACCCAAGGTAGCTAAGGGATCTCCCTCTTTTCCTACTTTCCGGTTTTCCAAATGAACATAAATCATAAAATTTGCCATAATCCCAGCCTCTAGCTAGTAATTTATGAAAAAAAATCATAGTAAAACTTGCAGATGCTACAGTTGAGAGCAACAACATTGATTTTACTGTTAGTCAAGACTCAAGATTCAAGAATCCCATCATTACAGGCATAGAGACAAAGATAGAGCTAGCTCTATTACCTCATTTGCATCTTTGAAATCAGCAGTATCATTTTTCTTAGGCCATTTAACTCTCCAGCACCTGCACCACAGAAAGCAAACAGTTGCTTATAACACACTTAAAGAATGCTCTTCATTGATATGCAGAAAACAAGAAAACTTTGAACTCCAGGATTGAGATCATGATAGATAATATCATACAGAAAAATTAAACAGACCTTTCTCTTCCAATGCGACGTGCAAGCTCTTCAGCTAAGGCTTGACCGGGGATATCCCCATCAGTGGCAAGTATAATGCGTGATGCCTATGAATATAAATATCAGAGAAAGTTAAGCCTTTTTCACTTCAACAAGACACGTAATAATCAAAAATGAAGAAGAATTTCCTGCTAACCGTTGCTAAGTACTCTTTGCACTTCCACAGATAACGATACTTTGTGTCCTAGCTTAACAAATCACGTTAAATATACATTAGAATCACAATAATACATTTATACATGCAATGAAAAAAATATTATATAGGGAATATGTTATACTGAATCTTCCCTGTTTCATAGTTGAAACAAAGAAGTTCAGTTTCTATTTAGTATTTGATGGCTGACCTCACCATTTAACACCATAAAGCATGGAAAAACCAAAAAAATATTTGACTAATTGTGCCAAAAAAAAAAGGTTTAATTTGACTAAAACCTGCTCTTCATCTGGAACCTCTTTTGGGGAAACCGATGGTGGTGCACCATCAGGGACACTGACACAATTTCGGAATCCCGCTTCCTCCATTGCAAGCTTGTCCATTTCACCTTCAACCTGTAATAACAAGTTGAGACAATAATTATTACTAAAATCAGAAATGATATATAATCTTCCACAGAGAGTGAAAAAGAAATACAATGATGATATCGCTTTCACCCTCTATATCATCCAGCCCATAAAATATCTTTTCAGTATCCTTCTCCTGCGATGGAAGAAGAGTAAAGTAAGATCTGAATCAAAATATTCATCAAATTTTAAATTTTAGGACAGAGCAAAAAAAAATCTGCTCCGTGAGACATGACATCTCCAAGAATATGGTATTGGATGTTCGATATAAATGTCTACGGAACAAATAAATATAAACTCAAAGTCATCATTATATTAACAATATAAACAACGAAAAAGTTGTCAGAAGAACCTGATAAAACCTCTTTTCTATATCCCGATACTTGCAATTTACAAGGGCTCCTTTACACCAATAAGTGAATGCAATAATAAGCTGTCAATGAAGTTTCAGGAAGGATTAGGTAAGATACAAAAGCAATAGAAGTACATCACACCATTTACAATTACAAGGGCTCCTTTACACCAATAAGTGAATGTGATATTAATCTTTCCTTACCATTTCCCTCCTACCAAAGACAATGTAAGATCCAAAAATTAAGACATAACCTACATCAGCAGCATCTTAATCTTGTAGTTTAGAATAAAGATTGATCATTACCTGTTCACCCAACCTTTTTTGCATAACATTATTTCTCTTTAGAGTTTCTGCAGATATCATTCGCTCTGCGAAATAAGCAATGAGCTGAAACAAAGCAAACAAACAAATGAATAAGTATTGTATGGTCCATGTGCTATGTGAATTAATTTTGCTTGGATACCAGAGTCAAATAATCAGAATTGACTAAATTGATGCTTAAACCAGAAGAAGAATGTCGATACAAACACTAGTAAGATTATATTCCAATAAACAGACAAAATTAGCATTTTGAATGCACTCCACAATGTCAATGTTTCTGTTCATGATTAAATTTACTCTACAGTGTAGAACCTGGTGGTAACTAAAATAAAAGGTTCAAAAGGCAAAATGATATCAAAATCACAAACATGAGACAGATGGATTGGTTAATGGTTACAAACAAAAGTTCTCCAAAACAATAGCCATTAAATCCTATTTTCAACAATTCTTATGAAAGCATTTCATGTCCACAAATATAATTTCGAGGATTAAGCTGAACACCTTTGAATAGTACCAAAGGGAATAAAGAATATAGTATTTTTTTCCCCTCATTGTATGCCATGAATTGTTCGCAGAGTACAAGTTGGGGTCATGAGGATCATTTTGATTATTTGAGCACAGTTTTTTCATTTTCAGCATGAAAGGTAACATAGACTAGGGTGAAAAAGATATTAATACTAAACTAGATGTTTCAATTCTAGGTTACACAAGATTTCCCAATTCAGAAAGTTACAACAAAAACATAAGAACCCAGTACTGTTGAGTAAATATGAGATAAAAAGACGGAGAAGAGGTGGACAATGGCAACGTAAACATTGGAAATAATAAGCTGGCAGGATTTTCAATACAAAAGTGCTTATGATGCCCAAGTCCAAAACAACCAATCATGTTAGAGGTAAATAAAATAAAAGATAATAAAACACTTTTGCACTCTCTTTCTATAAATGCAAACGTCTGAAGATTCAACTCCACAAAAAACCATTCAACCAGACAACAAAAATGCTTATCATCTGTCTCCTTATTCTTGACGATGCTAAGGATTTTCCAGCTACCCTGGAAAGCATGATGTTGCTATATAATTAGCTCCACTCAGCAGAAACCAAAACTAGTAAACAAGGAGAAAAAAATAAAAAATAACTCCATAGCACAATGTAAAGGAAATTTTCCATCCACCGCAAGATTTCAGAATGCAATAAGCTCCTCTTAGATATACAAAATCTGCTCTTTCTTTTATGAAATGTCTTCGATAATCAGTCAGGTCTCCAAATATTGCAATACAAAGTGGCTATTTCTTCATGAAATGCTCGAAAACCATTAAAGGATAGACGTGAAAAATGATTTAGAATTACTTGAGGACCATATATCTATTGGAAAGTCTGTTGATTATGGAGTTAAAAGAATAAAATCAACAGCATAAAAGCAATTAATTAATCTGCACTAGAGCATTACAGGCATACATGCTGAGTGGAAAAGCTATAAGCCTACATCTACATGTCAAAGCTCAATAGAGAGATAGACTACAAAAATTATATGACATCAAAATATACAGAAATTCAGGAAAATAGATATAAGGAAAAGGAGAAACGTAGCAACCTCATTAGAAAGTGGTTCTAATTGCAAACCCTCCACGGTGATTTGCCTGGGAGCCTTGTATCTGTTAACTTTGTTGAAACTTTGATAAGATGGCTTGCCGTCAGCCAAAGCCTAAAATCAAAGGGCGACCCAGAGAAACTTATATTCAAACTTTCATATTGTCATTGAAAAATTGCTCCATCAAACTTGGAAGAGCAATATTACCTTTGTGCCGCCTTTCCAGCCACATTTTGCTCGAAAACACAACCACGAAGCAGAACTCCTATAAATTTAGATGGATTTAAAACAACTACAATTCATGACTGATCAACAATTAAAGAGAAATAGTTCAACAAGAAAGAAAGTAGATGCAGCATACCAATCTTCTTCAATGAAAAGAGATAAGCTAATTTCCTCTGACTCACCACCGTTGCACTATCATACAAAAAAAATAACTTAGAAAAAGAATGCCAAGAAAAGAACACGAAAGAAACTTAGATATTTGAATGTTTTTCATGCAAGATAACATTTTGATTAGGCAAATATCTAAGCTGGACCGGAACTGTAGGATGTCAATTCTGCCTGAGTGAGAGAAGGCATCAAGCATGGGCTATCTCTCAAGCACTTTATATTTCTTGACCAACCATTTATAATAAGAACCCAAGGACCCAAGATTAAAAGGAAAGCAGAAGAGTTTAAATGGGAGAAAAAATTAAAAAGCTAAAACTAAAACCTGAGATGTTTGCATGATGGCTAAACTGAAAAAAAAAAAAGCATCTCACTCTAACGAAAAGGATTCGAGTCTATTGAGGAGAAAATAAAGCCTCAAGGGTTCCCAGATTTGCATTTCTCATGTCTATAATAAGATTTCTCTTTCTACTAATTGCCAATATTTAGCTTTGACATAAACTGTGCCGCCCGTATAACAATATTAGTTGGAACATCCACTTTTGTCACCTAAAGCACTGGCATGAGAATTCCAAGCCTTCCATAGTCTATTATCTCCCAAATAAATAGTCTATTATCTCAGGCCTGTATTATTGATTTTAACTCCCAAATAAATAGACTTTCTAGTACATATTCCTTCTATTAAATTAAAAAATTTTAGGAAATCGAACTTATGTAGAAATGCAATAAATCTAACAACATTGTTGCATGAAAATATATGTTAAAAAGATTACCGAGGGGCAAAGTAAGCGATTTTCCACCCCAGCAACACATTCACTTGTATTTATGCCAAGATCCGTCAGTCTCTTATTCAAAATTTTCCAGCTACGCATATCCAGGTGGGGTTCTTCCAAGTCTTTAGGATAAACTTAGAGATGAAAAAAAAAAAATGAATTCCAGTTAGCCTTCCAATATGTACATACACGACTATAATACTATGTAAGTGTCAGCTTACATAAATACATGCATATATCATACAAGATGAACAACATGAACTCTAGCAACAAACTCCACCCACAACATTAACCCTTTTCCCGTATTAACTTAAGAAATTCTTAACAAGCATAATACTTGCAGTTGGTCATGGGCACTGTATTTGGTATGACTGAAAGAGGAGGAAGAATTGAGGTAAGCTAATTTTCACCTCATTTGTTAACATTACAAAGGGGGAAAACTTTTGAAAAGAGAAAGAAGAGGCAGGACCTGCATCTTTTGAGTACATTGACATTCAATCCTCTCATAACAATTCATTCAACTAAAACTCAACATTTTATTTGCAGTCACTCATAACTCTACTTTCCTTCCATTTTCTCACCTCTTGTAAAGCACACAAAAGGCGCCAAAATTATATATTTCCTCTCAGTTCCCCTTCCTTTACCCAAACCCCACTTTTTATTATTATCTATCCTTCCCTCCTTCTAACTAAGCAATGTGGATAAACATGTACATCAATGCAAGCTCCTTTCTTTTCTATTTTGTAATTGTTGGTTTTGCAGTTAAAAAAACGAAATGTAGCAATAGAATTAAAACACAGTAAGTATTTACAAAAGAATTTAAAGTAGAAACAGAAAAACCTGGAGTAGGGACACTGGCATAAGGAAGAGAAGAAAACCCATTAGTGGGAAGCTTCAAAGAGTTGTTTTTGGAGATTGGTTTTGAGGATAGAGAAGGAACAAGGCGTTTATTGGGTTTGGGAGAAGGGGTTGAAGGCAGAAGGGTTCTGAAAAAAGAAGAGAAGGTTTTGGAGGCCATGAGAACTGCACTTTTTGACGAAAGGAACGAGAGTTTGTGGAGATGGAAGTGTGGATTATGACGGATATGGTAAGGAAGGCGCAACATGGCTCTGTTTTTTGCTTCTCAGTATTCAACTGGCTTTGGCTCCATGGCCCTCTTTTAAAGTTTTGCACAGTAAAAGAAACTAGGAAGAGCAGAGCGGAGCGGAGAAGAAGAAAGGGTTTTATTAGGGGTTGGGTTGGGTTTCTACTTCTCCACTCTTTTTTTCTACTAAGAAAATGACAATAGGAAGGATACCCAAATTGCTAATTTCAATGCCCTTTCCCCGATGGGAGCAATTCGAAATCAAAGACAATTTAGGGGTAGAATTAGTAAGTACAAATTTTATAAACGACCTCCTAGTTTAAATGCCATTCAATTTAGTCCTCAATCCTTTATTTCTTCTTCTTTTCTTTTTTTTTCTCATGGGAAGTGTTCGTAAATTTTATTGTTTTTAGATTAGGATTATTACTTCTCGCCAAAAAGAAAAGATTAGAATTATTACTAAGAGTTTGGTAAAAAAAAAATGTCACTAAACACGTTTTTCGGGAGTAACAAATTCTTACATTGTTAAATCCTAGGAAAAACTATTAGCCTCTTCCCTCTTGAAAATACTAGTTAGTAACACAATTTTCACAGTCAATGGTAAACTATGGATATCTTAGACCGCGACCCAAATGAGATTCCAACGTTTGTTAAGTTGAATGTTGAGTTGTGTGTTAGGAGCTCAATACAATTCTCCTTAGTAAGATTTTGGGTACGAGTCTTATGTGTAGAGATGTTGAAAGAGCTTTTCTCAAAGTGGAGTTTGACACGACTGTGACTCTGAATTAATCAAGATTCAATATAACTATTGGATGCTGGGGTTTGTACTAAAAGAGAGAGAGAGATAACTCCTTTCCAAAAGATCTATCCCGATTCAAATGTCAATCAAATATCTAAAACTTTCTTTGATCTGCCTTTAGGCGTTCTTTGCCTCTCTATGAGCATGTTAGGGTGCTCTCTACCTCCCTTTCTTGCCTCCTCCAAACCAAAACATACAAGTTTAAAGTGCACATAGCTGCTTGGCCTAATAAGTCCAATATCATAACCAGTACTTGGTGATTTCCATGTTGGTGCATATAAGATTCACATTATCAAATGGAAAACCTTCCTCTTCATCTCATATGTTTAAAGACCAAAATTAGCTCAAAATTAGGGACGACTATGGTGTTAAATTGGCCTTAATGAGATTTCATTCTGTGATTTTATTGGGTGACCTTTAGTAAAATGGACCATAAAATTTTGTTACTTAGGTTAAATTTACTCGAATCGAGTCCGAAAAATCAAAGTTCGATTGAACTCAAGCCCGACTTGAGCATGGTACAGTATTTGACTTGGCTGGGCTGCAACTTGGGTTGGTTAGATCCAAGAACCAACCAATCCGCTTACATGGGTTGGGTTGGGTTGGGTAAGAAATTAACACGGATCAAGTTTGGTTCTTTTGTCCATGGGTTAATAATAAGATGGATTGGGTTGGGTTGGATTCATGGACTACCCAATCAACCCATGGGTTTATGATAGTTTATTTATCCCTCTCTCATTAAAACTATATATTAACCCCCTAACTAAACACGTAAACTACTTTCATAAGGAAAATAATTATTCTTAATTTAATGAGAAGGGTTTTCTTTCATCAATTCTAATTTGTACCGATTTACAATTTTTTCCCCTTATAGCTTTGGTTTTCATGGCCTTATATCATACTCTTGCTCTTGCAGACCATGTCATTTGCCCTGTTTAAAACCCAAGAAAACAGATGAATAGAAATATAATGAATTTGAATCTTGAATACATCTTCTGTTCAACAACGAGGCAAATCTACTGTCTCTATAAACATGTCTTTTTAATGATGCAAAGACAATGGGATTTCAATGTTGTTTATTTTGAATGTTGACTTAAGAAGTGAGCTCATAAGCACTATGCATCAATACAAGGTTAATACTAAAACATTTTGACATTCAAGCCAACTCTTCTAAGCAAACTACTTTTCCTCAAAAGTCAGGACTGAAAGAACTCAAAAAAAGCAGAAACAATGGAACCTAAATTTTCACATTTGCATACCAGTCCTGTATAATATGCTTTGAAACAAAAGGCCTAAGCTAGATTGAGATTTGCATTCAAAGCGTCAGTCAACGTGGTTTCATTGTTAATCCCATGATATTCCAAAGTAAAGTCATCACGCTATGCCATCTCTCCAAACACTACTTCCTTCACTTCAACACCTTCTTTCGATCCAATCTTTTGCTTCAAAGTACGAACGGTATTGAGAGGAGATATATATGGATATAAATTTTGCTCAGTTTCATATACTTGATGGTTGATCAGGGAGCAAAAACCATATAAACTGTTCAGTTCTTCTTGATGCTATAATTGGCCAGATCCCATTCTGCTTCAAGTCGCAATTTTGAGTTTGTAACTTGAACAAAAACAGGGCATTGTTATGTCTTTCAGGCTTATTTCAACTTGATATTAAAGTTCTTTATTGACAATGGCATGTAATATAATTCTTTTTTATTGGTGTTGATTTCACCCTATTTCTTATATATAAATAAATTAAGCTTTCAAACTATAATCAAGTAAAAGGTTACCTTATAGCAGAAAAATTACATTTTTTAACTTAATTTATATAAACATTGCATTGCATTTCATAAATGTTTTTGTAATTTAAATCGTTTGATATTGTTATTTTCTCAATTGTAAAATTTTAGGTTGTTTAAGAAAAAAAAAGGTAAAAACTATTTCTAATCCGCGGATTAACCCAATCCGACCCATGTTAATATGGGTTGGGTTGGATCCAAAAAATGAATGGATTGGTTTTAATCCAATCCAGCACAACCCATACTGGCCTTGGGTTGGGTTGGATTTGGACCAACCCATGAAATTGGGACCAAGTTGCAGCCCTTACACCCCAATGGTGAACCATGTCCTATGTGGAGACATTTGTAGAAATCATTATGGGAATCTTATGTACCCAAAAAATCAATTTTGAAGTGAAAAATATAGGTTAAAAGGTACTAAAAGAGAGAACATCTGAAGAACAAAAATGTTAGCCGCCAAGGACATGAAATTGTAACGGTTTGTAACCAATTGAAAACTCACGTGTGTTTCGTTACTAATAATATCCTACGAATAAGGAGTCGGTAACTGCCAATATATAGAATGAGCAATTAACCACTTTCACCGCCACAAAAACTCTTAACTGCCCACTCTTCCACTTTTCTCTCTCTCTCAAATAACAAAGCTTTTTCCTTGGGAGATTATAGGACTTCAAAGTCTACTGCAATTCACTAAAGTTGAATAATCCACGTATGGTATGGGATATAATTCAGCATTATCAATTACGTCCTTTAGAGCATTGGGTCCCAAATACATAAGCACCTGCAATCATAAGTAACGGTTAATTGGTCATAATAGTTGATCTTTTGAGTAAACATAATCCCAGCCTCTAGCTAATAATTTATGAGAAAATCATACTGAAACTTGCAGATGCTACAGTTGAGAGGAACAACATTGATTTTACTGTTAGTCAAGACTCAAGATTCAAGAATCCCATCATTACAGGCATAGAGACAAAGATATAGCTAGCTCTATTACCTCATTTGCATCTTTGAAATCAGCAGTATCATTTTTCTTAGGCCATTTAACTCTCCAGCACCTGCACCACAGAAAGCAAACAGTTGCTTATAACACACTTAAAGAATGCTCTTCATTGATATGCAGAAAACAAGAAAACTTTGAACTCCAGGATTGAGATCATGATAGATAATATCATACAGAAAAATTAAACAGACCTTTCTCTTCCAATGCGACGTGCAAGCTCTTCAGCTAAGGCTTGACCGGGGATATCCCCATCAGTGGCAAGTATAATGCGTGATGCCTATGAATATTAATATCATGGAAAGTTAAGCCTTTTTCATTTCAACAAGACACGTAATAATCAAAATTGAAGAAGTATTTTCCTGCTAACCTTTGCTATGTACTCTTTGCACTTCCACAGATATCGAAACTGCGTGTCCTAGCTTAACAAATCACGTTAAATAAACATTAGATTAGATTTACAATTATACATTTATACATACAATGAAAAAAATATTATATAGTGAATATGTTATAGTGAATCCTCCCTGTTTCAAAGTGGAAACAGAGAAGTTCAGTTTCTATTGTATTTGATGGCTGACCTCACCATTTAACACCATAAAGCATGCAAAAGCCAAAATAATAAGTATGTAGCATTAAGGTTTAATTTGACTAAAACCTTCTCTTCATCTGGAACCCCTTTTGAGGAAACTGATTGTGGAGCACCATCAGGGACACTGACACAATTTCGGAAGCCAGCTTCCTCCATTGCAAGCTTGTCCATTTCACCTTCAACCTATAATAACAAGTTGAGACAATAATTGTTCCTAAAATCAGAAATGATATATAATCTTCCACAGACAGTGAAAAAGAAATACAATGATGATATCGCTTTCATCCTCTATATCATCCAGCCCATAAAATATCTTTTCAGTATCCTTCTCCTGCAACGGAAGAAGAGTAAAGTAAGAACCGAATCAAAATATTCATCAAATTTAATCTTTTAAGGGGTTTATATATGATACACTGGCGGTGGAGTTTAGCAGACTGCACAAGCGGGTCTTAAAGGGTGACATGTGTCCCCTAGGGACTAGATTGAAATATTTAAAATTTAATTAATTCAGAAAATGGACATGTGTCAACTCCACAACCCGCTTGTGGAGTCCAAAATTTACACCGCCGGTGTATCAAATAATTACCCTTATTATATTAACAATATAAACAACGGAAAAGTTGTCAGAAGAACCTGAGAAAATTTCTTTTTTTCTATACCCCGATATTTGCAATGTACAAGGGCTCCTTTACGCCAATAAGTGAATGCAATATTAATCTGTCAATGAAGTTTCAGGAAGGATTAGGTAAGATAAAAAAGCAATAGAAGTATATCACACCATTTACAAGGGCTCCTTTACACCAATAAGTGAATGCGATATTAATCTTTCCACACCATTTCTTACCTTACCATTTCCCTCCTACCAAAGACAATGTAAGATCCAAAAATTAAGACATAATCTACATTAGCAGCATCTTAAGCCCATAGTTTAGAATAAAGATTGATCATTACCTGTTCACCCAACCTTTTTTGCATAACAGCATTTCTCTTTAGAGTTTCTGCAGATATCATTCGCTCTGCGAAATAAGCAATGACCTGAAACAAAGCAAACAAACAAATGAATAAGTATTGTATGGTCCATGTGCTATATGAATTAATTTTGCTTGGATACCAGAGTCAAATAATCAGAATTGACTAAATTGATGCTTAAACCAGAAGAAGAATGTCGATACAAACACTAGTAAAATTATCTTCCAATAAACAGACAAAATTAGCATTTTGAATGCACTCCACAAAATTAGCATTTTCTGTTCATGATTAAATTTACTCTAATAGTGTAGAACCTGGTGGTAACTAAAATAAAAGGTTCAAAAAGAAAAATGAATATCAAAATCACAAACACGAGACAGATGGATTGGTTAAAAACAAAAGTTCTCCAAAACAATAGCCATTAAATCCTATTTCAACAATTCTTAATTCTTATGAAAGCATTTCATGTCCACAAATATAATTTCAAGGATTAAGCTGAACACCTTTGAATAGTACCAAAGGGAATAAAGAATATAGCATTATTTATTTTTCCTCATTGTATGCCATGAATTTTTAGCAGAGTACAAGTTGGGGTCATGAGGACCATTTTGATTATTTGAGCAAAGTTTTTTCATTTTCAACATGAAAGGTAACATAGACTAGGCTAAACAAGATTTTCCCAATTCAGAAAGTTACAACAAAAAAATAAGAACCCAGTACTGTTGAGTAGATATGAGATAAATAGACAGAGAAGAGGTGGACAATGGCAACGTAAACATTGGAAATACTAAGCTGGCAGGATTTTCAATACAAAAGTGCTCACGATGCCCAAGTCCAAAACAACCTATCATGTTAGAGGTAAATAAAACAAGAGATAATAAAAGACTTTTGCACTCTCTCTCTGTAAATGCAAACGTCTGAGGATTCAACTCCACAAAAACCATTCAACCAGACAACAAAAATGCTTATCATCAGTCTCCCTATTCTTGACAATGCTAAGGATTTTCCAGCTACCCTGGAAAGCATGGTGTTGACTATACAATTAGCTCCACTCAGCAGAAACCAAAACTAGCAAACAAGGAGAAAAGAATCAAAAAGAACTCTATAACACAATATATAACGGAAATTTTCCATCCACTGCAAGATTTCAGAATGCAACAAGCTCCTTTTAGATATACAAAATCTGCTCTTTCTTCCATGAAATGTCTTCAATAATCAGTCAGGTCTCCAAATATTGGCATACAAAGTGGCTATTTCTTCATGAAATGCTCGAAAACCATTAAAGTATAAAAGTGAAATATGATTTACAATTACTTGAGGACCATATATCTATTGGAAATTCTGTTGATTATGGAGTTAAAAGAATCAGCAGCATAAAAGCAATTAATTAATCTGCACTAGAGCATAACAGGCATACATGCTGAGTGGAAAAGCTATAAGCCTACATCTTACATTTCAAAGCTCAATAGAGAAATAGAGTACAAAAGTTATATGACATCAAAATATACAGAACTTCAGGAAAATAGATATGAGGAAAAGGAGAAACGTAGCAACCTCAATAGAAAGTGGTTCTAATAGCAAACCCTCCACGGTGATTTGCCTGGGGGCCTTGTATTTGTTAACTTTGTTGAAACTTTGATCAGATGGCTTGCCATCAGCTAAAGCCTAAAATCAAAGGGCGACCAAGAGAAACTTACTTTCAAACTTTCATATAGTCATTGAAAAATTGGTCCATCAAACTTGGAAGAGCAATATTACCTTTGTGGCGCCTTTCCACCCACATTTTGCTCGAAAACACAACCATTTAGCAGAACTCCTAAGAATTTAGATGGATTTAAAACAAGTACAACTGTGATTCATAACTGATCAACAATTAAAGAGAAATAGTTCAACAAAAAAGAAAGTAGATGCAGCATACCAATCTTCTTCAATGAAAAGAGATAAGCTAATTTCCTCTGACTCACCACCGTTGCACTATCATACAAAAAAATTAAATTAGAAAAAGAATGCCAAGAAAAGAACATGAAAGAAACTTAGATATTTGAATGTTTTTCATGCAAGATAACATTTTGATTAGGCAAATATCTAAGCTGGACCGGAACTGTAGGATGTCAATTCTGCCTGAGTAAGAGAAGGCATCAAGCATGGGCTCTCTCTCAAGCACTTTACATTTCTTGACCAACCATTTATAATAAGAACCCAAGGACCTAAGATTAAAAGGAAAGTGGAAGAGTTTAAGCGGGAGAAAAAAAATTAAAAAGCTAAAACTAAAACCTCAGATGTTTGTATGATGGCTAAAATGAAAAAAGCATCTCACTCTAACGAAAAGGATTCGAGTATATTCAGGAGAAAATAAAGCTTCAAGGGTTCCCAGATTTGCATTTCTCATGTCTATAATAAGATTTCTCTTTCTACTAATTGCCAATATTTAGCTTTGACATAAACTGTGCCGCCCGTATAACAATATTAGTTGGAACATCCCACTTTTGTCACCTAAAGCACTGGCATGAGAATTCCAAGCCTTCCATAGTCTATTATCTCAGGCCTATATTATTGATTTTAACTCCCAAATAAATAGACTTTCTAGTACATATTGCTTCAATTAAAAAATTTTAGGAAATCGAACTTACGTAGAAATGCAATTGATCTAACAACATTGTTGCATGAAAATATATGTTAAAAAGATTACCAAGGGTTTCACCAAAAAAAAAAAAAGATTACCGAGGGGCAAAGTAAGCGATTTTCCACCCCAGGAACACATTCTTCACTTGTATTTATGCCAAGATCCGTCAGTCTCTTATTCAAAATTTTCCAGCTAGGCGTATCCAGGTGGCGTTCTTCCAAGTCCTTAGGATAAACTTAGAGATGAAAAAAAAATGAAGTCCAGTTAGCCTTCCAGTATGTACATATACAACTATAATACTATGTAAGTCAGCTTACATAAATACATGCATACATCTTCTCTAATTGTTATATCATACAAGATGAACAACATGAATTCTAGCAACAAACTCCACCCACAACCTTAATCTTTTCTTTAAGAAATTCTGAACAATACTTGCAGTTGGTCATGGGCACTGTATTTGGTATGACTTAAAGAGGAAGAAGATTAAGGTAAGCGAAATTTTCACCTCATTTGTTAACATTACAAAGGGGGAAAACTTTTGAAAAGAGAAAGAAGAGGCAGGACCTGCATCTTTTGGGTACATTGACATTCAATCCTCTCGTAACAATTCATTCAACTAAAACTCAACATTTTATTTACAATCACTCTTAATTCTACTTTCCTTAAAGCACAAAAAAGGCGCCAAAATTATATATTTCCTCTCAGTTCCCCTTCCTTTACCCAAACCCCACTTTTTATTATTATCTATCCTTCCCTCCTTCTAACTAAGCAATGTGGATAAACATGTATATCAATACAAGCTCCTTTCCTTTCTGTTTTGTAATTGTTGATTTTGCAGATAAAAAACGAAATGTAGCAATAGAATTCAAAGACAGTAAGAATTTACAAAAGAATTTAAAGTAGAAAAAAGAAAAACCTGGAGTAGTGACACTGGCATAAGGAAGAAAAGAAAACCCATTAGTAGGAAGCTTCAAAGAGTTGTTTTTGGAGATGGGTTTTGAAGAAAGAGAAGGAACAAGGCGTTTACAGGGCTTAGGAGAAGGGGTTGAAGGCAGCAGGGTTCTGAAGAAAGAAGAAGAGAAGGTTTTGGAGGCCAGGAGAACTGCACTGTTTGAGGAAAGGAACGAGTGTTTGAGGCGACGGAAGTGAGGATTGTGACGGATATGATAAGGAAGGCGCAACATGGTTCTGTTTTTTGCTTCTCAGTGTTCAACTGGCTTTAAGGGTTTGGTAAAAAATGTCACTGAGCACGTTTTCCGGAGTAACAAATTCTAACATGGTTAAATCCTAGGATAAACTATTAGCCTTTCCTCCCTTGTAATGAAAATAATTACTAGTAACAATTTTCACATTCAATAGTAAAACTATGGAATCTTGGACTGCAACTGAAATGATAAAAACTTACTCCATAGCTTGAAATCAATTGACTCTTATGGCTTCTCTAATGGTTAGAAAAACCTAGCCGTCAAGTATTTGTTATGAGGAGAATGGGAGGCTTCATCCCTCTGTATACTAAACCATCTTTAATCCTTATAGACCTCTTTTAAGTCTCATCTAATCTAACTAGAAATTTAGATTCCATCAATTAAAATTCTTTAATGTTAAGAAAAACCCAAAGCTATATGGGCCAAACTAATTAAATAAATCCAACAAGGAGCTCAACACAATTCTCCTTTTCAAAATGTTGAAAGAGTTTTTCCTAAATTGGAGTTTGACACGACTCAACTTTGAATTAATTGAGACTCGATATAGTTATCAGATGTTCAGGTTTATACTAGAGAACTAGAGAATAAAGAAAGAAGAGAAAGATAACTCCTACTTCTTTCAAAAGGATCTATGGCGACTCAATTATCAACCAAATATCTAAAGCTTTCTTTGATCTGCCTTTGGGCGTTCTTCGCCTCTCTAGCATGTTAGGGTGCTCTTTACCTCCCTTTCTTGCCTACTCCAAACCAAAGCATACCAAGTTCAAGTTCCAAATGAAAAACACCAGGAACAAAGGTCAATCTTTGAAAGTGCACATAGCTGCTTGGCCTAATAAGTCCTACACCATCGCAGCTAAATGTAGCAAAATCATTCAAATTTTATAACCAGCACTTGGTGATTCCCATGTTAGTGCATATATGATTCACATCATCAAATGGAAACCCTTCCTCTTCATCTCATAGGTTTAATTTAAAGACCAAAATTAGCTCAAAATTAGGGACGACTATGGAGTTAAATTGGCCTTAATGAGGTTTCATTTTGTGGTTTTATTGGGAGACCTTTTTGTAAAATGAACCGTGTACTTTTGTTACTTAGATTAAATTCGTAAAATATCCCTCGAGTCGAGCCTGAAAAATCAAAGTTCGATCGAACTCAAGCCGAGCTTGAGTGTGGTACTGTGTCCGATTGGCTCATGTACCCCCCATGGTGAACCACATGTCCTAAATGTAGAGACATTTGTAGATGAGATTATATATTGACTGATATGCTTAGCTCATTATAGGCATCTTATTATATACCCCAAAAAGAAATGAAAATTGAAGTGAAAAAGAAAAAGGTTAAAAGAGAGAACATCTGAAGAACAAAAATGTTAGCCGCCAAGGACATGAAATTGTAACCGTTTGTAACCAATTGGAAACTCACGTGTGTTTCATTACTAATAATATCGTTCAAATAAGGAGTCGGTAACTGCCAATATATAGAATGAGCAATTAACCACTTTCACCGCCACAAAAACTCTTAACTGCCCACTCTTCCACTTTTCTCTCTCTCAAATAACAAAGCTTTTTTCCTTGGGAGATTATAGGACTTCAAAGTCTACTTCAATTCAACAAATTAAAGACACGACAATATCTTCTCAACCAGGTATCTATCTATCTCTTTTAACTTCTCTTGTCCTTTGGATTTTGTTTCATTTTCTATCTTAACTTGATCAAGCTTTTTGTCTTATGTTGTCTGTTTAATTATTGCCCTTATATATCTCATCCTTAGTACTATTTGAAGTACTATCATATCATACATAAAACTATAGCGGCAGGCAGGCAGAGGCAGAGAGAGAGAGCAGTTATACTTATTTCTTCATGTTTAGATACTAATAATTACAATTACTAATTCTTCATTTATGTCTTGTTTAATTCCTTTAATCATCTGGTTACAGTACATTCTTATTAATCTCTCTAGCTATTTCTTTGCTCAATTCACACTACTTCAGATTCCACACCCCCATGGCTAATTTGAGCTATTTTTCCAACAGCATCATGTTCAACCCTGAAATAAGCAGCTTTCAAGCAGAAAGAGAGCCCCCTGGCCATGGAGGTTTAGATTATCTCTCAGGTTTTGAATTTGATAGCAATTTACTTCTCTTTGACACTACTACTTCTTTTGTTGATCCATTTCTCCACAATGGGCTCCATTTTTCTCCATCTGAAGATCCTTACAACAATTGCAAGTTTTTCCCACTTCAACAATTTTATGATCCGTTTGAGTTTGAGTTCAGCCAATGCCAGAAGTTCACTGCAAACAGTAATTATTACTGCTCAAACCCAAATTTATCAAGAATCAATGATCATAACTCGTTCTTCACTGCTGCTGGTGGGTCCAATATTCCAAACCCTCTGCCATTGTCCACTTTATCATCAAATTGTGACGATAAATTAGACAATGGCAAGAAAACAAGTGGTTGCAGTGCTGGTGCAGGTGCAGGTGCAGCAAATAGCAGCAACTTGTCGAGCCAGAGCATGGCGGCGCGGCAAAGGAGAAGGAAAATAACAAACAAGACGCAGGAGCTTGGAAAGCTCATCCCTGGTGCACATAAGATGAACACTGCCCAAATGCTCCAAGCTGCTTATAAGTATGTCAAATTCTTGCAGGCTCAAGTTGCACTTCTGCAACCCTTATTAATCTCATCAATTCATCAGGTAACATTGCATATTCATCTCAAAATTGTTCTTTTTTTTTTTCCATAGGAATTCTTAAGATAGATTATTGGTGTGGGTAATTGTTGTTGCAGGGTGCAGGGGAGGAAGCATTAATGCAATCACAACAACAACTGCAAAATTTGCTTGCATCTCAAGCAATTCAAGAGAAGTTGTATTCAGAGGAGAAGTGTTTAGTTCCTAAACATTTTTTGCAAGCTCTTGTCAATGATTATCAGATTGATGAATCAAAGCCTTTGATCATTGAGGATATCAATCGGCTGCTTGCTTCTCATTAACTAGCTACTAGCTATGCTGATTTTATTAGTATTTTGTCAATTGTCAATCAGGATTAGGATTTTTATTTTTTATTTTTCCTACCTCTAACTTGAATGTACTAATTATCTAACCATTTCTTGTAAAATTCTTTTTACCAAGGAATGAGGAATTAGTAGTTGTTATGTTTTACAGTATATTCTAAGAAATCAAAATGTAATTATTTTTTTGAATGCGCATATATTATTGAAAATATTTTTTAACAATATAAACAAATTCCTCAAGGTACTTAGAGGCTACTATGATTTTTTTATTTATTTACAAGTTAATCTTATTCGAGTTGGTTGGCTCATTATAGGAGTAAAACTCTCCCAACAATGGCTACTATGATCACTTATCGACAATGTTTTGGAATAAGTAAAGTGGCTAGTTTTGGTTCAACCTGTTAGATAGACCAATCTATGTCTTATAAATAATATAAATAATAATAATAAAAGATTAGTACTGAAATATATCATTTTAAACATTATGTTGAGATACACTTATTGGAAATCATAAATCACATTATATATGCCCAAACAATCCTACTGCTTAGTGTTGCATGAAAATCATGTATAATGAGATTTGAAATACTTCAATTGCTTGAAAAAAAAAATACTTCAATTGTACTACTTTTATAAAAGAAAAACATTTAGGAAATTGAAATAAACAAAATCTATATATGAAACGAACTCTGTGAAATCGGCTAACTTTATTGTCCAAAAAAATAAATAAAGATATAGTCACAAAATTCAACAAAACTAAAAATATAATAATGGCAAAATTGAATGAAACTATAAGTGGAGTGACAAAATTGAAGTTATGCAAAATTCAACATTGACCCCAAAATATTTTTATTAACCCCTCGTACTCGTACATAATACTATTTATTTATTGTTAGGAACAAAACAACAATAAATATTGATTTTTAAAATTTTTAATTGTTAAGTGTAACTGAAAGTAGAAAACAAATCAAAAAGAGAGAGAGAGAGAGAGAAAGAGGGAAGGTGGGGATGAAAATGGGAAGCAAAGCGGTGGGTCGGAAATCTTCAGAGCCTTTAGGGTTTGTTCATCATCGTGTCCTTAACCGCCATTTTTTCTATTAAGCTTTTCAGAGGCCACAACGCTCTATCGGTATTTCTGCTTTTATCCCCTTTCATCTCTGTTTGCTTTTGGTATTACAGTGAAGTCTCCTGTTATAGAATTTCTGTTGATTTTATCAAATACCCTCTGTTTTTTTTTCTTTATCTTTTTTCCTTCTGTTCTTTTGAATTTATTTTCATTTTTGGGTTATCATCTTTTTATGCTTGGAATTCCATTTTGATGATGTTTGAATGATTTTGTAGGAAACCCATTTTTTTAATGCTCTTCCTTGGTTCAGAATTGATGCAACATTTAAAAAATTAACGGATTAGTTTTAAAGCATGGGATATTAACTATTTTCTTTGGTTTGAAGCTTTATGTTGATAAAGATGGCCTGCATATGATGATATGTTTTCCTCTTAAAATCAGTAAATATCACAATATAATTGTCTGCTTTTTTAAATTATAAAGCTTAGAGGCAAATCCTTGTTGAGAAGAACAGACCACCAAATCTTTCTCTTTCAAGGCATTGATCCAATATTCTAAAGCTCATATTAGAAAAATAAAATAAAATTCTCTTCAACTTTTCCGGCTTGTCTAGTCTCTTTCACTCTTGCAGAAGCTTGGTTCTAGTCACATTGTCTTAAGACACTAGAATGCTTATCTCAGAAAATGGTCAATTAAAATTTTCTTAGCAAGCATAGTAAAAGTCTGGTGCTTTTTATTCCCTATCCCTTCATTTGTTCTCTTTGTGTCTATCTAATCTTGGAAGAACTTATATCTCACTTTGTTTCAATCATATATGATTTTCATCATCATAACTGCCTGCCACTTATGAGGGCTTTATAGTTATGTTGTTTTTGATATGTTTCAGAGTACGTCCAATAACAGGCAACTGTTACAAAGGTTAGGGAGAGAACACTAAAAGAGAATCCTTCTATCCTGTTGTTGTTTTTTCTTCACAACTTGCTTTGAATACAACAACCAAGTTCCTGCATTAGTGACTATAATGGCTGATTCTGAGGTAAAATTACTATATTACCTTCCACATTATGTAATTTTCCTTTTTATTTTGTGTTTAGATAATTTAAAGAGTTGATTTTGATAATTTTATTTTTTCAATATGAGTATTCTCGGCTTGGGTTTTGTTTGAATTTTCTGTTTTTATTTAAAAAAAACAAACAGAAATTGACTGCTTTGAAGAAGGCTTATGCCGAAATAATTCTGAACACGGCTAAAGAGGCAGCAGCAAGGATAATGGTGTCAGAGAGAAAGGCTCTCAGATATCAGCAGGAGCTATTTGCAGCAAAAGATGAGGCATTGCTTATGTTGCTTAGGTTGAAACAGATGTTGGATGCTAAGGTAATTTCTGGTTTTAGGATTGTCTTTCTTGATTCTGTGTCTGATGATGTTTTGGCACGGATATCATGATTTTCCTTTTTTCTTTTGGGTGCTTTTTTATGTTTTGTCTCCTTATTTGTTTGTCTGTGATGGATGTTTTTGATGTTTGATTATATTTTTTGACTGCTTTTACTGTTACTTTGCTGGATGGATTATTTATAGGTAGACAGGTATTTGTGATAAAATATATTGTTGCAATAAGAAAAACATTCATCTATTTGTTTCGGTTGCTTTTGTGACAATCATTTCAAACATTCTATCTGGTGAAGTAAACTTGAATGCCACTGTGAATTGAAAATATATATTCAATGATGCATTTGTTTGCTATAATTTGATGAAAATTGTGTCCTCTTTGCTTAGAATGGGTTGTTTTACTGGAAGGTTATGCAAGAAAGGAAGTTAAAACCATTTGTAGGCTTTATGGTGAGATAAATCGATTCATTCATGGTGCCCATGCCTATGAATTGGAATGTTGTCATAATTAACTTGTTATTCTTTCAGTAGGACAAGATCTAAATTTGTTAAAGTAGGTTCATAGCACTCATTCAGTCAAGTAGACTTATGGTTGACAATAAGCTAAGTAGCCAACTAATTGACGTTGCAATTTTTTGATCTTATGTTTGGCAATTCTATTATAAATGTATCTTCTGGTTTGGCTGCTATGTATCTTTTGCTCTGTTTCTCAAACCAGCTACGATTGTGGGAGATGTTTGACTTAGATAGCTTGGTTTTCATAAACCCTTACTTGTATTTGACAGGTCATACCATCATACATGTGCCCATTCATGGTATCTGATATGTATGTAATATGGTTATGCCTGGAAATAAGTAATTTTTGCAATATAGCTTGTGTTGAACAACTAAGTATCTGCTGTTTGTGCTATTGTAGGCTAATGAAGCAGAGATGATGTCCTTGAATCAGCAGAAAAGAATCGATGAGCTTGAAGCACAACTAGGGGAAGCTGAGGATATAGTCAGAGATCTTAGAGCAGATTTGAGAGAAGCACAGGATGAGTTGGAGAAGCTAACAAAAGAAAGAATGCAGTGTATTGACAACCAGAAATCAGAAAATGATGTTGCTGTTTCTTTAGAGATATCACAGGAAAATAGAGTCAACAATTTTGGCTCTGCCACATCTTCTTTACCTGATGCACAAACTGATGTTGTGACAGTTTTTGACTTGAAGAGTTCAGTTCCAAATGAGACAGATGTTGGTAATAAGTGTTCTTGTACCAATAATTGCTATGTTTGTAACCCTGATTTTGCCTCCATAGTAATGAGACGCAAAGAGCCTGACCTGTATAGAAATGGGTGCACTCAGAGGATTCGTGCACTTGAAAGGTGTCTCCTGAATGGAAATTTATCTCTTTCTGGGCAAGTAGATGATGCTAAGAATGGAAAAGCTAGAGAAGGTGAAGAAGGTAGGGATATGCATACAAAGCCTTCCTTGGGAGCTGAGATGTGCAGACCAGAGGAAAAAACAGAAGAGTTGAAAACGATGCAAAGTGATGTGTATAACAATATTCAAATTCTACCTCTTAGTTCTTTTCACAGGAAAAGGAAAAGAGCTGCTAGATATAAGAAAAATAAAGCTCCCTCATCTATGAATATTCATGATCAGGTTGTAGCAACATGTGAAGAATCTGATCTGTTTTGCCCTGAAACATTTTCAGATGCTGCTGATGGTAATGTTCAATCTGGGGAACAGTCTAGGATCATTGAACATGATGTTCTGAATAATCCTCATTGTCCTATGCCTAGTTCACCTTTAGATCCGGCTGAAGGAATTACTCAGTCGAGCTATGAAGTAGTTGACAAGGATGACGGGGAGATTGTAAAAGCTTGCGATTTCCAGAATGAAAAAAGCGATGATAAATTACTGGCAGACAGAAAGGAGTTGACGAGACGGGGAAGTGGATCTGCTGAGAGTTTGGGGGTTCCATTTTCCAAAATGGATATTGAGATGGTGGATGTGTCTGCAGATAACTTGGATGTTAAAGTGTCTGAAATAACGGAAGGGTCTTCTTCTCAACCTGCAAACAATAAGTTTATCATGTACACATTCAAAAGAAAGCGGAAGAAGGAGTCATTGAGCAGCCCAGACAGAGATTCGTCACTTGATGATGGCACTTCACAAAAGAATGCAGAGGAGAAACAAAATGGTCAGCTAGACTCAGAGAAGGCCACATTGATAACTGAAACATCTCGAGACAGTCGGCGACTGGTACAGGTTGCTCGTCAGGTTGGTTATTAATTATTATAAGTGATTCTTAACATGTATTGTGCATGTACTGATGTAGATTGCGCATGCCTCTATGTGATTGTGTGTATCTCTATATAAATGTCATATCAGACTACATATAAGAAACTTAAAGCTATGTTTGGTAGGAGAAAAAATTTTCTGTTTTCATTCTCTAAAAATATCAAAGAAACCAAGTAGTCCCACAACATGTGTTAATGAAAATAAACATAGTTTTAGAAAATGAAAATGACAATGGAGTGATAATCTTAAAATAAAATAAAAATGTTTTCCATTTTCACTCAATTGTCATTTTCATTTTCCAAAATTATACTCATTTTCATTGACACATGTTGTGTGGCTACTTGATTTCTTTGATACTTTTAGAAAATGAAAACAGAAAATGTTTTCTCCCATCAGACATAGCTTCTGGTTTGATATACGCCTAATTTGCTAATCTTTTTGTGATCTCATTGTTTTTCTCAGTCATGTACATTTTCTGGCTACACAAATCATGCTAGTCTGGTGTATGATGTACACTCAACTCAATCTTTTGTCTTCTAGATAGATTGTTAATTTCATTTAACCACATAACCTTGACATAACGCTGTCTGGCTTTCTATAGGCTAAAGTATCACATCATAGATTTAATGACACCATTATTTGTACTTTTGCATGAGTTGCAGTTCATTCCTTTGAAGAGAATGATTTTATATAGCTTAAAACCTTCCACACTATCTGAAAGTTTTTTTTTCTACTACAATTTGACTATATGTAACTCCCACATGAAGTAGTTGTCAAAAAGATGGTTTATGCAATCTCTGTAAATACTATAATAGAGGTGGGAATGTCTCAACAAAGATCAGGTCTTCCTACATTTTCCATAACATTTGAAGATCTGTTTGAATTTAGATTTTTGGCAATATTGTTTCTAGGGATGTACCTTTGTTTGTTGTAGAAATTGATATGTTATAATATGCTAGTTTATAAGCATCTTCATAGACAAGGGTAAAACATGAGATTTCAAGTTCGTCAGTTTTGTCTCCCGGAAATATTTCTGTAGCTGTATGTTTCTTGAAAATTGTTTGATGAATGTGTTCAATACGAGATATTCCACTTGGAAAGTTTCATAATTTATCTCTTGTAATCCGGCTCCAAAAATGTCAAAATCTCTTAACTCTATTTTGACTCCCCATCTTTAATGACCTTTATCTCCAGAGCTCTCATCATGCATATATATATAATCCTTCTCATGCCTCATGTTGCCTTTCTTTGTCATTTGTTCATGATGGCCACAATCTGTTGTTGTTATCTTAATACTATGTACTGATTTGTTCTATAATCTCCATTTCAGCTCATATCCTTATCAGAAAGGAAATTCCGGTAGTAGATGAGGCTTTGTGGTGCACTCATGCAGATGCTGGAACTGAAGCTGCAAATATATCCAACTCCCCTTTGGGTAATTATGTTGAATCAGTGTTTTAGCAAAGAGTACACATATGATAGATGGTTTAACTATATAGGCTTGGATAAATTTAGATGGTCATTAAATTACCAACATTGTTGTAAGTCTTGAGCGTTGTATTTCGTGTCATTATGATATTTACTGTCAAGATCTTACTGTTCTTGAAACTGGCTTTAGTAAAATCATCATATTTCCAGTTTTTGTTCTCAATTCTTCTTCTGGATACCCCCTCAATTACACATTGCTTTATTCCTTTTGCAGTCCTTGTGTCAAATTACTTTGTTAACATTGAAACAATGCTCTTTAAGCTATTGAGCTTGGATGTCCAATTGGAACACTAAACACATTTTCCAGCATCATTTCCATTGATTCCAAGGATGTCATGTTCATGTAACTCCTGAATTTTCTCAATCGATTTCCATTTTCCAAGGTGGAATGAGAAATTCCATTGAATTGATTTATGATCCATCTTTTTTTTTTTTTCCTTTTGGAGGGAAGAATTTATATACTATAGTTTAATTAACGTACAATATTTAAAAGCTTCTCTCTGCCTTGGCCCAAGCCCAAGCCCAAGCCCAAACGAAATGATTTTTTTCTTTTCCCGCCGAAAAACCCATTATTATTATATAGGTAAAGGTTTACAGCCATTATGGATTTTGATTTGCAAAAGCCCAAACTCGGTTCATAAATAAAGGCAAAGCCGTTGAAATTATTTTGAAATTCGAAATTCGAATCACCTTGCAAACTAGCCGTTACGTTCAACGTCGACGCGATTCGTTTGAGTGCCAACTGGCGGCAGCGTGTAATTCACGCTCTTTCTCTCTCCCTCCAGGCCTCCACTTTCTTATATATATATACACCATTAAACAAACACATAGACTCTTTTTTTTTTTTTTTTACTTTCTGCAATTTCAACGCTCTAAACGCTCTCAATTTTTTGCTATCTCTGTGCCAAAAGAAGAAAAAAAAAAAACGCTCTCAATTTCTTTCCTTTCTCTCCAAAAATCTTAACTTTTCTATCTCTACAATTTCATCATCATCAAACAAACCCAGAATTTCTTTACGAGAAAGCCCATAATCAAAGCTCACTTTTCATTTGATGGCGAAAGATGTTTCAAAATTGCTGCAGGGCCCCCCCAAGAAGGAATTCTAAACGACTGGTATGCTGCTTTTCTTTAACTTTGTTTTCTGTGATTAGATTTTGGTTATGATTAGGGTTTGACTGTGTCTGGGTATTAATTCATTTATGTTTTTTTGATAACTTCAACTCGAATGCAAAATTAATTTGTTCGGTGATTATTAGAGTTTCACTGTGTCTGGGTATTAGTTCATTTATGTTTTTTTGATTACTTCAACTCGAATGCAAAATTAATTCAAGTTCGGTGATGATTAGGGTTTCACTGTGTCTGGGTATTAATTCATTTATGTTTTTTGATAACTTCAACTCGAATGCAAAATTAATTTTAGTTGTTTCTTTCTGATTCGCAGTGGTACATGGACCGATTTATCCCTTGTCGTTCGGCCATGGATTTTGATTATGCACGTTTCAAGTTGACAGAAAGGGAAACGATCAAAGACCCCCAGGCGGTGGTCTCACCTGCCAGCGAGGCCTACAGGAAAGCTCTGGCTGAGGCCTTGAATATGAACAGGACCCGAATTTTGGCATTTAACAACAGGCCTCCAATCCCTGTTCAAAATTTTCCTGGGGAGCTTGATCCCGCCAAATCTGCCAAGCAAATAAGACGCATTCCCCAGGTATGTGCAATTTGACTATTTCAGACATTGAATTTCTCTTTGCTTCTCTTCTATAGACACTAATATCTTATGATTGCCAATTTGATTCTTCAGTGTCCTGAAACAACATTGGATGCTCCTGACCTGGTGGATGACTTTTGCCTGAATTTACTGGATTGGGGCAGCAGCGATGTGAAAGCAATAGCACTTGGAAATATGGTGTATCTGAATGGTCATTCAGAAGATTCAAAGCTTGTTACTGGTCTTGATGAAGATGGCATAGTAACAAGCGTTAGTTGGGCTCCTGATGGTCGACGTATTGCCGTTGGCTTGGACAACTCTGAAGTACAGTTGTGGGATGCTGCTTCTATCCAAAAGGTTTGTTGTTGTCAAACATCTTTAGAATTTTATGCAGCTTCTTCTGTTTCCTTTTTCCATAATTCATTTTGATGCAAATCTTTTTTTTTTTGTTCTTTCAGTTGCGTACTTTGAGAGGTTGTCATGAGTCAGAAGTGGGTTCCATGGCATGGAACAATCACATTCTTACAACAGGAGGAGCGGATGGTCTGATAGTTAACAATGATGAAAGAATGAGCTCCCATATTGTTGATTACTATGAAGGTCACACACTAGATGTTTGTGGGCTCAAATGGTCCGCTTCTGGACAACGACTGGCCAGTGGAGGCAGTGATAATCTGGTTCACATATGGGACAGGTCCATGGCATCTTCCAATTTGCCAACTCAATGGCTACACAGGTTGGACCATCATACTTCTGCTGTGAAAGCCCTTGCTTGGTGCCCTTTCCAGAGCAATTTGCTGGCCTCTGGTGATGGTGAAGGTGATGGATCCATTAAGTTTTGGAACACACAGACAAAGGCATGTCTGAACTCAGTGGATACTGACTCTGAGGTTTCTGCTTTATTGTGGAGCAAGACTGAGAGGGAGCTTCTGAGCTCTCATGGATATGGTCGGAACCAATTGATTCTTTGGAGGTATCCATCAATGGTAAAGATGGCAGAGCTGGATACGTCTAGAGTGCTTTACATGGCTCAAAGCCCGGATGGCTGCACGGTTGCATCAGCAGGAGGGGATGAGACTCTGAGATTCTGGAATGTTTTTGGGGTCCCTAAAATCCCCAAGCCTACTCCTAAACTGAAGCCCGAGCCATTTCCTTGGGTCAACCATATACGGTAATTTTGTTATTTGATTGTTTTTAATTTGCTTTGTTTAGTTGATCTTTTGGTGCAGGAAATAAGGTAATTGTGTTTCTATCTGTTGGATTTGAAGAGAGCTTCCGCTGAAGAAATTGTAAACATGTGCTAATTATTCTGCTTTTACACGGTAACACTTTTACCCTTCCTCTGCGCTACTCTATAGCTGTAGTTTCTGCAATTTAAGTAGTTGATTGTTGTTTAATCATGATGCTTATTGAAAACTAGAAAAAGAGAATATATTTGTAGTATAATCGGTCATTCCGTTTTTGGAAGTTTTCTCATTAATTTTTTGCTTTTGGGATGCTTGGGTGTTCATGGTACATCTAGTGTTTTTTGATGCTTGGAAAGGTGTTTGGAAAGAAAAAACATCATGAAAGTTTAAGTACCATTGATATTCATATGCTTCATCTTTTACATTCAGAAAGTATGGAACTTAATTTTTGAATGCATTTGTTTCACCATTGTACATTTGACCGCTAACAGACTTTGTAATGGATCTCCAGGCAGATCCCTGTATTCATAATAAGGTGCATTTTTTTTTCACGTCCTTTTTCTATTTTTTTTTTATCTTTCCTATTCTTTTCCTTCTTATTTAAACTTCTGTTGAATGTAGATATGAGAATACATTTCTGCAGGTTGATGTCAGCGTTATTATCATGTCACTATTTTAATATCATGTTCTTGCTCCTATAGAGACCATCAGGTTGGTAAAATGTATCTGTTAATATGATTTCATGTCATTATTTTACAATGTTCTTGCCTTATTATATCTAATGGTTGTGTTTCTGTAGTCTAATTTCCAGTAAGTGTATCTTTTCTAATCACCATTAATGCAAACTTGCCTAGAAGATGCTATATAGCTCACTGAATGGTTCACCTCAGCTGCATGAACTAAGTGCATCTTTTTCCATAACATTTGAAGATCTGTTTGAATTAAGATTTTTGGCAATCTTGTTGCTAGGAAACATGCCTTTATTGTAGACATTGATCTATTATAATCTTTAAGTTTACTAGCATTTATTATAGACAAGGGTAAATGCGGCTTCATCAGTTTTGGTTCCTAGAAATATCTGTCGCTGTACGGTTCTTGAAGATTATGTGATGAATATGTTCAATACAAGACATTCCACTCGGAGGGTTTCATATTTTATTTCTTATAATGGTTGTCTGTTGTTGTTATCTTAATACTTTGTATTGATTTGTTCTATAATCTCCATTTTCAGCTCATATCCTTATCATTATCAGAAAGGAAATTCCAGTAGTAGATGAGGCTTTGTGGTGCACTCATGCAGATGGTGGTACTGAAGCTGCAAATAAATATATCCAACTCTCCCCTTTGGGTAATTAGAAATGCATGAGACGCTATATAAAACTGTTTAAGAGTTGGTAAGTGGTAGCTATGGCCATAATGGCAAATAATAATTATCTTTACAAAGCTTCAAAGAACCTCTGAAATCACATTCATTAGTTACACTAAATTAGAATATCGTGTAGTAAGTGATTTCTTCATATCAGAAAATAGCAAGCTGACTGCAGACCTTATAGCATCAGTTTTTTCTTTCTGTTTTATAGTATGACTGTATGAGTGTATGACAGGTCATGGCAAGCTTGTAATTAAAATTCAATTTACTTTTTCTGCCATAAATAAATTTGTTCTTATCCCATCACCATAATCATCCAAGCTTGATTTCTTGGTCTGCTTTGATCGCTGGCATCAGTTTCCCTATGCAATTGGGTGTGTTCCTTTAAAAAAAAAATATTTATTGCAGTCCATTGCTAGTGGAAACAAAACCCAACCCAACCAACCAAAAGGCCTTCCTAATAGGCTCCAAAATAGGTGCCAAAAGAAAGAAAAGAAAAAAAGGCTCCAAAATAGGTGCCAAAAAAAGAAAGAAAAAAAGGCTCCAAAATAAAGACTCAAGCGTCAGCTTAGAAGCCCTTAGGAGGGTTTAGGTCCTTGTTTAGGAGGATAATGAAATTTCGGTCAAATGAAATGTGTCAAACAGTCAAAGTAGATAAAGTAATAGAACACGTGAATATATATTAGCTTAATTAGGAGGATAATTTTCATCAAAATTAAGCAGTTTTGCAAGCATTTTATTATAATTACCAGCCTACTCCATGAATTGGTTTGGGTTAGCAAAGTCTGTCACATTGAAATAGTTTGTGCTGCCTGGAAAAGTGTTATATATACTTTGGCCAAGCCAAATTGGAGGAACAAACATCAAATTAAACATGCACATGCGTGGATCAAAACTCAAAACATTAAACAAAAGATATAATATTCATATAACATGCTTACTTCTTTACAAGGTGAACTCCATTTATGTTTGCAAAAAGTACATGACAAATCTTAGGAAAAAAAAAAAATTAGACCAAAGATATATTTGTCTGTAACTGTAAACTACTACTTATAAGGATGACGGTATAAACACACAATGCAAAATGACACGAAATGTTTTTAAGAATCTTTGAAATGACAAATCAAGTGAGGTCATTTTCATCCAGATCTAGTGGCTCCTCCTCTTTGCTCGCACTAACATCACCTGTCGGCAACTTTCTTGCGAGCTTTATGATCTGCAGCCAGCCAAATCTCATTTCAGTCATATGCGTATGATTGAATGAATTGCGAGACTATATGATATATAAGATTAATAACATGAACCACCCCCCTGGTTACTTAAAGTCAGATCATCTCAGATATGTGATTTACCCAAACCATAGCACGCAGAAGATAATGTACAAATTACATTATCCACAATGTTCTGAGAGAGGCAGAGGCAGAGGCTCATGCATTTCCAAACACAAAGAAAACGTTCTGAACCAAAAAAGGCCAAGCACCAATACGAGATTGAAAACTTGGATTTTCTTTTTCTTCTTTTCTTTTGCTGCTTATGAACGTAATATTGAAAACTTGGATATAGTTCTTAGCTAGTCTTTATATATCCTTTTTTCACCAAAAAAAAAAAAACTTGGATATGGAGGGTATTGATTTTGCGGTTAAACCTGGCCAAAAAGGAAAATGTAATCTATTTTCATGCCTTACTTACTATGTCTGCAGTAAAGTGTAATCTATTTTCATTTCTGTCATCTCCTAGTAGTATAAATGTAAATGAATGAAAGCTTTCAAGTTTGTTATGCCATCCACAATGTTTTGAGAGAGGCTCATGTATTTCCAAACACAAAGGTGTAAAGTGCCAAAAGATTTACCACATTGTCAAGATTGGAAATAGTGCTAGACTGGGCCACACGCTTGATTTCTTCTACATCACCTTCCGTATAAGCAGCAAGAAGTTTACTAGCACACCGGTTCTGATCACTGCTTAAAAAAGCATCAATTCTGAAAAGATCCAAATACAATAGTTTAGATTACCTCTTTTCTCAACAAGAAAGTCATTATATATCATTAAAAGAAACAGAAAACAAAAAATAAAAGAAAGAATTATTGATTTGTAGATGCCTCCTGCTACTGCATCAGTATTAAGAAATCTATAACAGGTTTCTGCTAATGTGGAAGGAGGAGACAACAATCTGCATTAAGGACCAACCATTGAAACGGAAAAAGAAAGAAAAAAAGGAAGAACAATTGTTGTGAGTTTCGCAAATAGCAATCTAGAAATAAGTTGGTATCTGACTAAAAGATGCAGTAAGCTTCACTATCGTTGTTCTACGTCTTTACTTCTTTCCCATGTAAACTACAAATGAACCAGAACACTTGATGAAAACCATGAAGGGGAGAGGTAGAGGGGGATAAGGATAAAATCTGCACACTGAATTTGGTGTTGGTAAACATAAAGGTTTCCTGAGTCACAAGGGTAAACTGACTTGGAAGTTGGTTCCACATTTTGTCAGTTTGCTTCAGATAAAGGAAAAAACTCTTTTAACAAAAATAGCAATTTTCTTAAGGTATTGTTGGGAAGATAAGCTAGTGGTTTGACACATATGGTTGACATGTAGATGAGATACATGTTGAGAAGAGATACCAGATAGAAAACAAATGCCCAACATTCTGTTTAAGATAATTATATCTTAGGTTTGAAGATATTATAGCAAAGTTGTTTTCAGTTGCTCGGCAATCAATTTTTCGTGCAATGCCTCAGATGATAATCATGAATACCTATATATCAATAAAAAGATTATTGCACTAACAAGATCAGCTACCTGGGAACCAAAAATCACATCCTAACACAAGTAGATAAATATGAATACGACAAATATGTCAATTCTTATTGGTAATAAATGTTGCTGAAAGAACTGAACTTACTGATAACAGTCATTGTAGCACTTTTCTGCTTGCTTCAAGTCATGAGCATAAAGATACACAATAATTGCACTAAGGTATGCCTGATATTGAAAAAAAGGGGGGAATAAACATATTGTTATTGATAAAGCCTCCTTACATTTTCTAATAGCGGACTTAAACAGAAAGTTAATGAAGGCATATAATATCAACTTTTTAAAAAGAAAACGTATATATGAAAAAGAACAACAACACTAAACTGAAAGTTAATGAAGTTGTAAAGCATTTTAAAACCACAGACACCTAAAGGCATGTGAAGTAGAGCAAGTAGGTCGATCATACTTCTCGAGAAAATAATCAAACTGAATTACAAAACAAAGAGAAATAAATAAAAAAAATGAAATGGACATCTAATAATAATACAGGCCAATATGGGCCCAAAACATAAAGTTGCACCTTGCACTGACTATTTCGAGCATTGCACTTGTCAGCTGCTAAGCCCAACCTTAAAAGGAAAGCAGCAGCATCCGTGTACCTGAAGAAAGCAAAACATAAATAATGACTATTCGTATAAGGTTTGCTTAAATGTGGAGAAAAGGTAATTGCCTATGAACAGAGTTTCCAAAGTTGTATCTCGATATACCAAGAAGAAGCAAAACCTTACTTCTCAAGCTTAACATAAACACTAGCGGCAGCACGATAGAGATCAAAGGCCATCTGTTCCTTGCCATCATCTTCAAGAATAACGCAAGCATCAGTGTAGAGTTGAATGGCATCATCAGGCTTCGTATCCTCCACAGCACTACATGAGAACAAATACTGAAATAATTAAAACAAAAAACGTGGTAATGATACTGTTGGTGATGTGGCAGGTTGGTGCATGTCATGAGACACAATGACAAATAAATTTCAGAAAACCCGCTCTTGCCTGCACAAATTTTCATTTGGATGCATGTTTATTGGCATAGGAAATCAATGTTCAAGTTATCAATAATAGTTAATGATCTATATCTCTACATTCCCCTATGTGTCTTGCTAGACTTGAGAACAAAAAGAAAAGCGAGGGAAGCTTAAATCTTGTCTGGACATTTATATTTGAAAAATCAGATATTTTTATATCCACAATATTGTGGCTAAGCTCATCGAAAGCAAGCCTTGCAGAAATAATTAAAATGACTGTATACAGCAATCAATTCAATTGACTGAACTGAATAAACCTTATGTCAAGTTTCCATGTGCAAGATAACAAAAGGAATGTTGGCAAAACCTCAACTGGCCATAGTAGAGTTAAAAATGATGAAAAATCAGAATTCCAACAACAAAAGGTTTACGCAATGTCCTTACCGGGCACCCTTCGCAAGAGCATCAGATGCAGGCTGTGGTCTGTCACACTGCATATATAACTCAGATGCCTTTCTGTAAAAGTCAATAACTTCAGTCCAATTTCGTAGTTCCTTTGCTAGACCAGCAGCATTCTCCATGTGCTTGGCAGCATCCCACGGCCTAATTTACTTATAAAGGATGTCACAATAATAAATATTTACTCTAATTCCTTTATTACATTGCCTGATTTCCTTAAAAACCTATCTTATACTACCTCCAACACAAGATCCAAATTTAAGACCTCCAAGTTGAAGTCTTGAAGCTTTTAATCGGTCAAGCATGGCGAAGACAACAGGGTAAATATAAACATGAAGATTTAAAAAAAGTCAAAGAAATTAATAAGGATACGAGGATAGCATCTCTTGTCCTGTGGAAGCTTTCTCGAATGCCAACTTTGCTTTCTCATAATCTTTAGCAACTCGAAATGCGTTTGCTACAAGTAGCCAAAAGCATGACATTTACATATTGAAATTATTAAAAAAAATTAAAAAAGAAATCAATCGCAAAGGCCTGATTTAGTTTAAGATGAAATCAAGTAGATACTTAGATAGCATACCAGCTTGTTCATACAAAAGAGTAGCACTTTTCCAATCAGCACTCCACCTTGTAAGACTCAGTTTTGTTCTACACAATTAATAAAACATTTGTTGAAGATTTGATCGATGGAAAGTTAGAATTATGCAAATTATTTCAATTTTCGCTCAAATCGATTGGATAATAATCATGGAGACTATAAGAAATGGGATCGGATATCAGAAAAAAGCAGTTCAAATCTAAGAATCAAGCGTTTTAAGCAGTCCTAAATTTACAAAGCAAAACATGCTTTCAGTTATAGATTGCAGAGAGAAAAGGGAGAAGGCTTACAGCTTATCGGCTTTGGAGATGAGCTTGTTTGGATCGGAACTTGACATTTTGCGTCGGACTCGATTCTCCGATTAAGAATTGATTCTGATTTCTCCGGGCTCCGGCAATCTTAATCAGTGTAGTTAAGTATAGTTTAAAGGTAAAAGCAGCAAAAAATATCCTGCCTTCCTTTAAATACTCTTCCGCTTTAAAATCTTGTGTATGGCACTGTTATCCGCTTTTCAAATTACCCGAATTTTAGGAAATTATCCCATTTCTTTTTTAACTTTGGCGAAAGGGAAATTTATCCCATTTCGAACGGTAGTTTAAACAGTGATTTTTAATTTTTGAAATTTTTTTCTTTATCCAGATAAAATAAATACAAGCCCAATATTTGTTTTTTTAAAGGAGTAAAAGATACTTGATTTATTAAGAATAAGGATTAACAAACGTATAGAGGTAAAACTGCATACCAAGCACAGTTAGCACCAATTGCAAGATCTAATTGTGTTATTCTATATGCAAGTACATTGGTATTACGCCTAACATGAGAGAAAGAGCAAAGAGAGAAGGAAGCGGTAAAAGATTGAATTTCTTCAATGAGACAAGCACTCTCCCATGTCGAAGAAGAACCCTTTGCAATTTCTCGAACAACTTGTAGACAATCACTTTCAACAACTAATCTGTCAACTCCATTTACTTGAGCTACCAGAAGACCAAAGTGGATGGCGAGAACTTCTGATTGCAGTATATCAGTATATTTTGGTCATTAGTTAATTCGGTTCTCTCATCCTTTCAATTTTAATCAAATTGGAAATTTGAAAAGTTTGGATCCTTGAATGATCAAATTAAAAGGTTGAAATCAAATTGAGATCTCGACAAAAGGTTAAACTCCTATTTAATAAATTATCCTTTATATTTATATCAAGGAAAAATGGAAAAAGAAAAGATCATCACACAACCAATATGTTTATTGGGTTAATTAGTGGTATAAGCTTAATGTCCTTAGAGTAAGATTTCGATTCGAATCTTATGAACAATATGATATAGGCATTGAGAGAGCTTTCCCTCAATTAGGGTTTGACACAGTTTAGTTCCGGATTAGTTCAGATCCAAGTGTAATTATCATATACTAAAGTTGTTCCTACTTCCTACCACAAAAAGAACTACTTATCACACGATCGAAGTTACTAGTAGGAGTCAAAAGGTTTGACAATCTGTTACTATTAGGTTCAAAGTAGAAATCTCATGCAACAAGCAAATATAGGAAACGGCTATCAAACAAACCATAATATTATTATACCCACGAAGAAAGCACTTATTGTTTAATTTAATTTGCCTATAAATCAAACCTAATTACCTTATGCATCTCATTTCTCAAACTTAACAAAATGGCTTCTTTGATCTCCCTTAACCTCCTCCTCTTCCACTTGCTCATCGTAGCTTCCCCTTTAATAATATTATTATGCTCATCATCATCAGCATATAATGGCCAAATATCCCCAAAGGTTGAAAAAAAGCCAATTATGAAGACATCAACACAATTTGAAATTGAAGATGATATTGGTGATTCAGGCCCAGTGGTTATCCCAACACCATATGGTTCTGACCTGCCAATTCTACCAAAAATCCCATTTTTTCAAGACCCACTAATGCAAACTCCTCCTGCTCCTCCTCCTCCTCCTCCTGCTCCTATTGAGGATGGTAACAACAATATGGCGGGACCAATTAATTTCCCATTTCCAGGCTTGCCTTCTCTTCCCCAATTCCCTCCTTTTCCTTTCATCCCCGCCACGCCTTTGTTTGACTCTCCGCCCACTCCACCGAGCCAGTTCCAAGAAGAAACCCCCTAGCTATCTTAATTACTCTGTGTTTCAACTTTCATGTCCAATAGTATAATTTTCCCTTTTTTTTTTTCACTAGTTTCCTAATTAGGATTTGTTTGCTTTGCTCAAATTAAGAGCTAAGTCTCTATATATGATAGATCGATGCTGTGTTGTGCTATACATATAGATAAATCAATTGTAACGAGTTATTCGCCATTAAAGTTTGGTGTTAAATGTTCTGACAAATAACCAGGACGAAGTTAATTATTTCCCATTTTTCAAATTTCAAGTTTTGATCAACAATATAATTTGTACGAAGATAGTATATAACTGCACCATGTGTTTGATAATAGTTAATTTCGGCATCCCCCCACATGTGTTTAGACTTGGAATTATAATTATAATAATGCTAATTAAGATCAATCTATAAATAAAAGATGCACTAGCGCATATAATAACTGAAGTATGCAAAATACTTATAATATATATAGATAGATAGAAACAACAAACAAGCACATAAGTTTTAACAAAGTAGGCAACAAAAGAACAAAGCCTATAAGTACTATACGTACTAATTAAACTGAAAATGAGTACAAGGTTAAACATATATTATGCAAGTAAAGAGTTAATTAACTTATTAGCCAGATGATTCATTATAGGGAATAAAAGGATGATGATAACGAAATCCAGCTGCGACACAAAAGATTTAAGGGGCAGGAGGGGGGAAGAAAGGGTTGGGAGGGAATGGGAAAGCAGGAGGGAAAGGGAAGGTAGGAAAGGGAGGAGTTGGGAATGGAAACTGAGGAAATGGGAAATTATTATTAGGAAGAGGAGTTGCAAATGGCATATTTGGACCTGCACCCGGCCAGTTGCTGGGAAATGGGAAATTACTATTAGGAAAGGGAGTTGCAAATGGCATGTCCGAACCCGCACCCGAACCCGGCCAGCTGCTGGGAAATGGAAAGTAGTGAAAGGGAAAGTTTTTCATATCCCCAACCCCAACCCCATTCCCGTTCTTCATCCCTTGACCCCCTTTCTTAATTTCCTGCTCAACTCCCAATCCCACTTCTTTTTCTGATGATTCCATCGTCTGGGTCTGGCCATTTGGAACCAGCTGCCGAGCCGCATGAGATTGAGTCACAACCAGAAGACCTAAAAACAACAAGAATCTAACACAAGCCATGACTATATTGCTTTTATGATCTGATATATATGTGTGTCATAAAATTTGGCCTTCCCATTCATGTTTATATAGAGGGATTGATGAGCCTTCACGAATATGCCATTGAATTGAATGAAAGGTGTACGTGTATCTGTCGAGAGCAACTGTGCATGAGTCGTGGCTATAGTCTTGATGGTCGTGCCAGTAAGCTCTCCCATAAGCCATAACAAAAGGTGGTATAGGGGAAAGCGAAGAGGCATGCAGATATTCTCGATCGGTGCTTAAATTGGATTAAATGCGTATATATCTCTCTCAGAGTTAAATTGGGATTGAAAAGAGTGCCATTTCTCTCTATGATCTGATCTATATTATTCTGATAGTAAAAAGTAGAATGTAAACATTTGTCTTCCATGCACGTCGATTGTCATATGTGCCAAGGTCTCATAGCTTCATTAATTGTGCCTGCACGCCTTGTTTAATCACTTGTCTCATATACTTTACTGCCAGTTTGCCATCAACTGGTCAAGAGAAACTAACCAAATTAAAAACCCAAGTTCCTGCAGCCTTTTCTTTTTGCTACTACAAATTAGTACAAACTACTAGCTACTAGTTTATTCGATTCTACTACTCGAAAGAATATTCAATATCAAATTTTATTAAAATCTTTTCAACTATAGGGGCATATATCAAAGCATTTAACTTACATAATTAATGCAATTGATCAAAGTATATATTCTAGACATACTTGTGTTTTATTGATAAGATATGGTTCATTTCAAATGATTTACTACTACTATATTCCCACTTTGTCCCCTTAATTTTGTCGAAGTGAGACACTTTGTTCCCTGAATCTTTTTTTTTTACCCAGTATTTCTCTTCAATTCGAAAAATCGAGATAATGTCTCCCTCCACGTTATGACGATTAGTCACATGACTAAAAAACGTCACATTAGGGGCAAAATGTCCTTATTTTGCAAGTTAAAGGGAGAAAATGGACAAATTAAAAGCTCAAGGGGTCATTTAATTTGTCACTTTTCCTTTTAATTTGCAAAATCAAGTTATTTTATCCTCTAACCTAATGTATGTTTACCCTCACGTGACTAATGACTGTTACAATACAAGGAAAAATTGTCCCAATTTTTCAAATTAAAACGGGATATTTGGTGGGAAAAAAGTTTTATGAGGTAAAGTATCCAACTTTGACAAAGGTAAGGGGCAAAATGTGCGTTATACATTATCTCATATTTGGAAATACATTTTGTTTCGTAAGATAATAAACATGATTTGAGATAGATGGAAAGAAGTAGTGATTGTGATATGTAACTTTATTTTTTTTGGCCACAGATATGTAACTTTATTTATAGTTGTACACTTCCATATATTGAACAAATTAATTAATGGAGATAAAAGTTTTTAAACTTTTAGAAAAAGTAAAAATCAAGATATTTTAAGTTTACAAGTTACCTTTCACAATAGGTGGATTGGTGGTACGTGTGGCCTCCTACTAATTAAATAATATTAAACTATATATAGCAAGTTGAATTTGAAAAGAAAATGGAATATAACAAAATAAAGAAAATATATTTTTTTATATAAAGTGGAAAAACATAAAAATTACATCATATGGCCCTTGGCCAGACTAAACCCATGGCATCAGTTGTAAGAACTGAGTTGAGACCTGTCGGAGGAGTGTCATAAAGCTGTAATCCCAAGTGTAGATCATCAAAGTGAGAGGCTAACCAATCAGAACACATGTTTGCTTCTCTATAAATATGAGATATCCTGCACACCCAGTCACGATTTAATAGCTCATGTATAGCATCAAGCAACCTATGGTGCGGTCCACTATCAGAAGCAACACCTCTAATCTTTGTAATGGCAAGCAAAGAATCTGACTCAAGCTCAATATTACGAAACCCCTTGTCCCAGCACAATCAAAGACCATGATAAATAGCCCATAGTTCTGCCACCAAACTGGAGGAAATTCCAATTCGATAAGTAAAACCACCAATCCATCCGGCATTCGCATCACGAAGCAAGCCACTTGCAGCAGATAATCCAGGATTGCCTCTAGCACTCCCATCAACATTAACTTAATAAACGGAGAAATAGGCCGGTTCCAAGAAATAAGCATTCATATTTCAAGCTTTGGCACAATGCTGCTCAAAACATCCCACGCCT
>AWUE01018098.1:0-43472 GCA_001974825.2 Corchorus olitorius
GGATTATCAATCTTTGGTATCAATACAATAATGGTGCGATTAAGCTGATCATCAATCATTCCATTAGAAAAAGCCGACCTGGCCAAGGAGACTAACAAATCACCTGTTACATTCCATGTTTTCTGAAAGAAACCTGCAGGAAATCCGTCAACACCAGGGCTTTTATTGGGATGCATCCCAAAAAGAGCAGCTTTAACTTCTTCTTTCGAGATATCCTCTTGCAATGAAAGCTTTTCTGCAGGATCTAATTTCCAACTAGAACAGAGAGCTGGCAATCTATGATAACTAGCAGAAATATCATTTTCAGAATAAAGCTCACGGTAATAATCAACAACGACTTGCCTGAGGGAATCCGGCTCTGAACACCAAGTTCCATCCTCCAATTTCAGTGCAGTGACAACACGTTTAGTATGAGCTTTCTTGATTGCAGCATGGAAAACTTTGAACTTGTAATCCCCATGCTTAATCCATTCCATTCGGCTTTTTTGCTTCAGCATAGTCTCTTCTTGAAAACAAATTAAATTAAACTCTTCAATTAGTAGCACCTCTAGTTGCTGCAAATAATCATTCGGTCCCTGATCAAGACATTTCTGAATGCCATTTAACCGAGCTAAAACTCGCCTCTTTCGCCTATAGATATCACCAAAACATGCCGTGCTCCACACTTTTAAATCCTGTGCGAGAACGTGAAGAGAATCAAGCAGAGCTGTGTTGGATTTAGATAGACTCTCCTTTACACAATCCATGAAATTATCATGTGTCATCCATGCATTCTCAAATCGAAAATACAATGGTGGGCTCCCATAACTCGCATCAGAACATCTCAAACATATAGGGTGGTGATCAGAATTCGTACGGGGAAGTGTTGTGACCGTAAAATTCTTGATCAAATCCAACCAAAGTTCATTAGCCACGGCTCGGTCCAGTTTGGCCTTAGTAAAATTCGAACCATCCCTTTTGTTCCACCAAGTGAATTTCGGTCCTGATGTCTCCAAATCAACAAGGTTGCAATCTCTAAAACAATTCAACATTCGTCGACAATTTCCCAAATTAACACTACAACGACTTTGTCTCTCATCTGTTGAAAGCACCTGATTGAAATCTCCCATAAGCAGCCAAGGGAGATGATGAATACCATTTGCTTCGGTTAGGGACTGCCAAAGACCCCGTCGTTCAGCTTCATCCGGACTGCCATACACCGCTGTCAGAAGCCAATCAAACTCACTAATACCCGACACCAGGGCATGGATGAATTGATCTGAATAGGCTACAATTTCAATATGAACATGCAAAGAATTCCAAAGAAGCCAAATGCCACCAGAAAATCCTTCAGCTTCAACTCGAAAGAAATTAGGAAAACCAAGTTGCCTGCAAACCTTGTCAGCTTGAGTACCTGAAATCCGAGGCTCCAAGATGATTAAGGCATGCAGCTATGCAAAGAAATTAAATTCTTAATATTACGGATACTCCGTCGAGAAGCAGCGCCCCTCACATTCCAGCTAATTATGTTAAATAACATAAAATAATATAAAAAGGATAGGAGAAACGAACTCAGGAATCAAGCATGGCAATGCCCTCATCCGACAAGCTTGGAGATGTCATCTCATCATTCATTAAATCTTCCTTCATGGAAGGATCTTTTTCCCTAGCAGCACCATTCACGCCAATCCCAACCATGTCATCCTCCTGATCATCAAGGTTGACACATAATTGTAATTGGTTTTGGGGCGAAACAACCATGGAAGGAGAAGAAACCGTATCCATATTAATAGGCTCCGAGTCCTCCCCAATTGGAGCATAAACCGTTACTTTTCCGGGTACCACTGCAGTCGAAGTGAGTTGCACGACAGGACTCTTGTCAACCTTGTCAGAAGCAGCAATTTTAGGACCCTGTTTAGCCTTGTTACCACCAGATGAAGAGCCACTGACGTTCCCTTTGTTGGCTAAAATGACAACACTTTGTAAGTTCTTTTGAAATTGTTTGCGACTCTCTCCCTGTAGCTTTTGACCACCTGCACTTTTGTTGGTATTTGGTTGCTCAGCCGAGACAAAAGTATTCGGCACAATCTCATCGGACTCTTGAGAATCCTCACCATCACCCAGAACAGCAAACCTCGAACCCGTCTGGCCATTATTAGGTGCCGTCACCTTTTCTTTTCCATTCATCTGTTTGTTGGCAGGCGGCTTCCTTGGAGGTTTTTTCACCACCATCCAGGGGCCAAAGCCAGCTTGCTTTTCCTCCTCTTTATTCCGCTGTGAAGGCTGCAGAGGTTGCGCAACATCCCGGCCTGTCTCTGACGTCTCCGTCTCTTGTTGTTTCAATTTGCAACCATCTGAATCATGCCCAAATCTTCCACAAGAATAACAAACCATTTTGAGACCTTCATACTCCACCCGTTGCCACCTATTACCTATAAAGATGTAAGGCACCAGCGGCTTGGAGAGATCAATCTCGACGCTCAGCCTAGCAAACTTGCCCCGAGAAGCTTCAGTTGTATTCTTATCCACATTCACAAATTTGCCAATTTTTTCTGCCATTGTTCTTAGGATTTTCCTATCATAGAACTCAATTGGCATTGAGGGAAACCGAATCCATGCTGCCACCCTGTCAATTGTAGCCTCATGAGATCGGAAATATGGAGACCATCTCCGAACAGTTAAATAATGATCAGCAATAACCAAGGCCCTCCATTGAAAACAAACTCATAATCACTGGGACGAGTAAGACGAACACAATAATAGCCATGATCCAGGTCTATAACCTTGTAATCCCCTTTTAAAGACCATAGTGTCTTCAATCGATTACAGAGGTAGGTATAGCTAATTGTTCTACCAAGAAATTTCACAATCACCGAGAGTTTCCAAGGCTGCCTGATTCGCTTCTTATCCTCCTTCGTCAACCAAACACAAGGTCCATCAATATTCTCTTCAATATTATCATCATCAGAGTCATAATCAGATTCTGAGATCTCTCCTTCTTCCATCTCGTCATCCTCATCAGCATCCAAATCCGTAGTCGTAGCATGGGAATTGAGCAGTTTGTCTCGATACGAACTGGCTGCCTCCATGTCTTTTGCACCAGTCTGAGACGTTCCCAACAGAGGAGAAGAAATCACTTCCGTACCCTGCTGCTCCATGGATGAACGAACACGTTTCACCCCAATCTTCTCCCCTCTCGTCGGCGGTTCACCCGCCGCCTCTTCCTCCATAGCGCCGCGGCTTGAAAACTAGGTCAATACGTTAAGACTTTTTATTTTCGTGATTCTATAACAAACTTTTATTCGATAGTGTTTAATTTACAAAGCAACGCATTTGATAAAATAAAGAAAATATATTGATCATCGAAATAAGAAACATGATCTTTCAAAGATTGGACTATGATTATACATAGTTGGCTGATTGTTCAAATAACGATTTAATCTTTGAGGAAAACCCTATACTATAGTGTCACCTGTCAACTTCTCAAAAGATTAACATCAAATTCAATCAAGCTACGCCCTTATTTGAGATTGAAACATTTTAAGACCTGATTTGACTAAATTAACATGTTAGATCCTAAATCGAGCATTTCTCAAATGTTCGGCCTTTATTTGAACATCTATCCACATAATAATTAATAAGGGTGTGTTGGTTTTTATTTTATTTTATTTTTTTAAGTTTTAAAGAAACAAAATATATAGTGTGTGTACGAGAAGTGTCTGTAGTACTAATTATTAAAAAAAAAATGGTATAAAAAATTTATTGAAGAAAAAATGGAAAGTCCTCAGAGCAGATGGGAAATGGATTATTGGTTTTAGACTTTTAGAGCATACATACGTATGCCAGTGTATGTACAAATGTAGTGGCTGAACTATAGGCTTACACATTAGCAAGGATTTCGCAAAATCATTTGTGAATTGGATGCGCAAGTTATCATAGAGCTAGTAGTGGCGAAAGGCAAATGTTTCTAAACCTTCCGTGAGGATAATTTTTTGTATTGACGCATTACCCAAGTCTGGTTATCTTTTGGAAAGTTGAATTTGATTGAGCTGCTTTTTGCTCTCCACCTCATGAGCTTGTCCCTTTGCTAAAAGCCTAAAAGCGGATGCTTGGACAATATCCTTCTCAAAGGGTTTCAAGACAAGAATCCTTAATTTTATGTTTGACCTTTTCACCTAAATTAATAACAAAAAAAACTAAAAAGATTTGGTTTATATATATTTCTTAAAAATTGATTTGTACTATATATAAGTATGTAGTTTGATAGATACTTGATGGAAATAAATTGGGTGAAAGTAAAGCAATAAAAAGGTATCATTTTCTATGATCAATTGTGTATATCCCAGTGGTTAAAGCTTGGGATTCCTTATAGGAGGTTCCGGGTTCGAATCTTGTGATGGGCGGGTGGGATTATGGAAAAGGAGAGTACTACCTCCTATTGTGTAGTCCATTTCAATATCATGTTCATGAGTAGCAAAAAAAAAAAAAATTGTATATACTATATACTACGATAACAAATTAACGAACGATTTTTTTTTGAGTTATACTTATAACAAATTAATGATTTGTCTTACCTTAAGTAGTTAATTAACAATTTGTCATATGTAGATAACCAAAAGTTGATTTTTTTAACCGAGAGTGATATGGATTGAAGTTGCTTTTGAATATAAGTTACTAGTAATCTTTTTGGCAACATAAGTTACTAGTAATCTTTGTGCCAAAAAAAAATAAAGTTACTAGTAATCTAGTATTACTAATCTCACAAATACAATTGCTTTTCATGTTATTACCTTAACTAGTAATCTTAAGGCACCCCTTATTTTGTTAGGTCACTTACCTTATCAGTATTTTTCCATGCAGATGCAGTTGTACTAAATTTTAATGGGTCACAAATGTTGGGCCCTAACAGACAAAAACGAAAGTTCCTGACCCAACCACTCGTCCCCATTGGCGCTATTGCTAGATAGGAAGGATCCACCACCCTGCTAATTGCCACAGTCGCCGGACCCGATCAAATTCCGCTGCCTCCAGCTCTTATTCATTTAAATAATTTTTTTGTTTGATTTTTTGGTTTCGATTTATGATATTGATAGATATTAGATACTACTATTCGTCCATAGCTGATAAGACGAGATTCTGTCAAGTGTGATTTACATTTACTTGAAATTTTTTCCCTTTTAATTTTTGAGGAGGCAAGGCTCTGTCAAGTCTTCTTCGTCTAGCCTAGTGCATTAATTAAGGGATAGTGAAAATTTGAGGAGATTTAAAAAGAAAGAGGAATAGAATATTGAAATTGAAAAGCAAGTTCCAAGCAAAGGGAATATGTATATGTATTCTTCAGGGTTAAGGAAAGAATGAGTATGGAAGAAAACAGAAATTGAATGTGGGAAAGATGTTAAGCGTTTTCGTTTTTGGGTTCCTTATTGGGGTGTTAGCAATCTTGGGTGTGGAAGTTTGGGCAGTTTTGTATGTGGTAAAACGATTGAATCAGAAGATCAAGAAGCTAGAATCTGATGCAGCAGCCCAGCAGCCTCAAGACAAACAGCCCCTTCTTGATTTCTCTCATAACAAGCAGGTATTTCTATTTCTGTCCCCTTCTTTTTGGCTTATATTTTATTTTTAGCTCCAATTTTTAGTTTCAAATTCATCCACTTCAGTTTTCTTCATCTGTTTTGTTTAGGGGGTTGTTTGGGTTCTTGAATCAGAAAAGATTCCACCCAGAGAGCAGCCCAAGAGGAAGAAGGAGTTGATGCTGGAGGTTTCTCCTGCTCGGATACATGCTAGAATCAAGGACAAAACCCTTATTCTGACTCATTCTGACGCTTGCACTACCATTCCACTCAAGGGCTGCCTCATTGAGGCCGTTTCTGCAACTAACTTACCCTCCAGAAAATGGTAATCACATCGATTTTACCTGCTTAAAGATTGTATACTTATGTGTTATTCATTTACAATGGTAATTCCTACTTGAATCTCAAGGTTATAATTTTGCTTTAGGTTTTAGGTTCAAATATTAGGTTTCTAGAGGAATTCTTTAATATTATGATGCATGCAACTCTTGGTTCCCCGCCTTCGTTTTCATTTCATTGTGTGTGTGTGTGTATTGTATTACTTAATCACTGGTTATTGTTATTTGCCCTAAAGTTATTCAACCTTGCTTCATTCCTTTGCCTTGTATGTGGTTTGATAGGGCCAAGAGATTTCCAATAAAGGTGGAAAGCAAAACTTCACCATTGTACAATGGAAGTAAAATCATTTACCTTTATCTGGAGACTTCCTGGGAGAAGGAGTCGTGGTGCAAAGCTCTTCGTCTTGCTTCATGTGAGAACAAAGAAAAGCTCAACTGGGTCTCCAAGTTGAATGTAGACTTCCGTGCTTACTTGGCATCTTTAAATGCCGTGTATCCTTCTTTTATGAAACCCTCCTTAGGTTTCAGTGCTGAGCCAATAGAGAAGGGAAATAGGCTTGATGGACCTCCATCAAAAGTTAGATTATTTTGGAAAAAGCTGTCCAGAAGGGCTTCAAAGCCTGGTATAGAAAACAAGGGTATTTGGACTTCTCAGTCTGCCCGTGAAGAGAGAAAAACTAATGAGAAGCAGCATGCATTCCAAGATTTGATTGCAAACAGGGTGCCTAACAGTGTGATTGAAGAAAACGGGCCATTCCCATTATCACAAGGTTTTACTCGTTCGGCAAGCCAAAGTTATTCTGTTGCTTCTGATGCTGATTCTGAACAAGACAGAGTTAATTTTGATGAAGGAACTCTCTGTTGGAACTTGTTAATTTCTCGAATGTTTTTTGATATCAAAGGGAATTCAGGGTTGAAAAGTTCCATTCAAGCACGGATTCAGGTTAGACAGTCAATAAAATTAGTCTTCTTTTTAGTGCATATTATTAACTCTTCACGTCTTTTTGTTGGTTCACTAATTGCACTTCGTGAGGCAGTCTACTCTTCTCATTTAAGGGTAAAATGAAATACATTTTCTGCTGCTAGGTATAGTTATGTTGACAACTTTTTGTTATAGAAAGTTTCACCTTGACTATTTGGTTGGTTCCTGTTCCAGCCCAAAAAGGTGAAAAGGAAAACTATTTTGCTAATTTTTAGGGTGTTATTTCAGTTTTCTTATTCAACCTCTCATTTTATCAGTACATTTACCTGGGTAGGCCGAATTTTGGTTTTTGCCAAGTATTTTGTCATCGAGGTAGACTACATTTCTCATGTGTTCTATTACCGCATCAATTTTTTAATTCAGATGTTCGGTGGTCATATTTCCTTTGAGTTTTAATGTACTAGTTCTTCTGAAAATATATTCTAATGTGCATTCGAAAATACTTCTGATGTTTTTTATGGTTTAATATAACAGAGGACGTTGTCGAATATGAGGACTCCTAGTTACATAGGTGAAGTCATTTGTACTGATATAGATGTTGGGAACCTCCCGCCTTACATCCATGTTATGAGGCTTCTTCCTACAGACATGAATGAGGCATGGGCGTTTGAAGTTGATGTTGAATATGCTGGTGGAGTTCTATTAGATGTTGAAACAAGACTTGAAGTTCATGACCTCGATTTTCAAAACGGGATAGTGGATGCAAATTCAGAATCAAATTCTGTTGAAAACATGTCCTCAGACCTTCTTGAAGGCTTTGAGCAGTTTGGAAAGCAGTTGAATCTTCCTCAAGAGGATGAAATCAACCCTAAAGTTGGTAAGTATAATAATAATATTGGTTTTGGTGCATTGTTCATCAACTAGGCTCTAAGATTTGCTTATGCATAAAGTGCATTTTGTTAATGGTCCCATAATGAAATGATTGTAAAAAAGCATGGATTTGCTTTATGCATAAAGCACTTGGATACACATAGGTGAATATCACAACATCCTTTGTAGGAAATTGTAATATTACTTGAATGAATTCTTTGATGAAAGGCCTTGCTGACTCCCAAAATGGCAAAATCTCAGTCTTGGTGTCTGGACATAAATGAACCCCTCTCAACAGAAGTGGTTTTATGTAGAGAAGCTGGTAATACATGTATGAGATGCCTATTACCAACCACACATGACATACTTGCTAGTTGTACCACAACTTGTAGGCCTGATACATAACCATCCCTATGTGATATCATATTGCTTACATACAATTAGACGTAAATAGTTGTTAGGTTGAGATAAAAGGTGATCTAAGGATAATTGTGTGACCAAGATGGAGAGGTGATGTCTTGAAATCTGTTTGTATAAGCTCACCCTAAAATCAAGATATCTTAAGTTTACACAAGTTATCTTTTCACAAGAGTTGGAATGGAAGGTATGGGTTTAAGAAATATGAAGCTTGGGCCTCATGTTAAATTAGACTCTGTAATCTTTAACTATCCTATGATTTTTATCCTGATAAGACTTTGTTGACAACCACCTGTCCCATTACAACACGTGACCTTAACAACTATTAAGCTCATGGCTAAGTGGAATCCTTTGCACCGATGGTAGATGACACGATTCTATGACATGGTGAAATGGAACTAATAAGTCAGTTTCGCCGATCGTAATAGCCTAATTGTAATCCACACAGGCAGATTATGCTAGTTGGCCAATGTCATGAGATAGAATTGAGAACTTTTCCTTTAGAACAGGGGCTTCTTTGGGCACAATAATTTATATGGACTTATTTAGGAAAAGTAAGAAAGTTTAGGGGCTTTTTTTAGTATTCTAACCATGATTTTACTTTAATGCAACCCTTGTTTTCTTGAGTAACTGATTTATTTGTAAAACTAAACTAAATTGTATGCTAAGGACATTTTTATCTTCTACTCTGTCCACTTCTACAGAATTAAAAGGTGGGTTAGGAGAGGAATGTCTTACATAATGTTTCACTTCTTTCCACTCTTGGATTTTCTACCATAATGGTTCAACATTTCTCTTTGTTTTTTTCTGTTTCCCTTTCAAATGCATTCTTTTGTAACTTCGCCTAGCTTATTTTAGAACAAGTATAAGTTTGAAGTCGTCCTCTGATTTTTTTTTTTAATTGATCTGGCTAGGATTAATGATGTTATATTAATCTTTTTTATTTTCGCTCTCTTTGGGTTTCAGATGATCAAAAAGGCCCAAAGGCTTCTTCAACAACAAGTTCTGTTTCTAGATGGAAGTCTGCTCTGAATTCTGTAGCCAAGCAGGTTTCCCAGGTTTGTGTATATTTATTTTATATACATATTGTTGAGTTTCTGCTTATAGGAACTCATGAAATTGCATTCAAGGGTGGTATCTAAGGATCAAAGAAAACTTTATTTACATGTATTAATTAAGTATGGTACAAAAAATTCAGGTTTGGCCTGTTCCTTATTACCTTTTAGGAGAGTTGAGGTCTAAAGTTCCAATCCTCCCTGTTTTTGGATTTACTTATGTGTTCCAAAGAAATAGTGTGGAATAGGTAATATATGTTTTCCCACATGAATACTAGGTTATTTAAAGTATCATAAGGGAAACTGTACTTTTCTAGGTTTCTCAGTTAATAATAATAGAAAGGTTTAGACATAAAATGAATCCTATGAAAGGATTTTGAGGTGTGTTTGTATGAGTTTTTGACGTAGGAAGCTACGAGGTTAGACTTTATGGTAATTTTCTCATCTGTGAATTTTTCTTTTTCTTTGAGGTGAATTTTGTGGACATGGAATAGAGAGCTATTTATTTTGCAAGGGTTCTGAAAGAGGTTTACTGCCTCTTAGGGCAAGCACTACATTTTGTTTTTTGAGTATCCAGTTTGAGTCTGTTCTTTGAAATTTTTAAATGGGTTGATTACATATATCACTAGGGCATGTTGTATCAAATTTTTGAAGAATAGTTGACAAGATAGAAATCACCAATTAGAAGAAAGAATGTCTTCACTCTTCACAGTTGGGAATTTCTACTAGTGGAAAATAGGGAGAGAAGCTTTGAATCATAGAGATGATTGGAGGGAAAAGGGGGAAAGAAGTAGAAGAAAGCTTTTAAGTGGAGACCAAACAGTCCTATTTCAATAGAGCTAACTGTGACAATTCTTGAATTTGATGGTTAAAAATGAAAAAAATCAGAGCAAGTAGAGCTCAAAGTAGGCCAGTGACATGGTGAGAGAGTAACAATAATTATTCTTTCATCAACATAGTGATTTGTCATACCATTATGTTCTTAACAAGCTTAGCTGATATTTGTACATTAACTTAATCTCAAGTCATCATTTGAAGTATGGATGGACTCATTAAGTAGATTATGTAAACGGAATACCTGCTGTTGTACGGATATTGCATCATGTTATAATGATTTCAGCATATTATGAATGCATAAATTTTATTTCAAAGCATCTATCACTGAAAAGAAAATGCCTCTTTTTTGCTTAAACTAATGGATATTTCAAATTGGAGGTGCCTCTGTCTTTGTCAATAAGAGTTGCATCCCTTCGAGGAACACTGCGGTTTTATATAAAGCCACCTCCTTCGGATCAGTTATGGTTTGGCTTCACTTCCATGCCTGATATAGAGTTTGACCTCGAGTCTGCCGTTGGGGACCACAAAATTACTAGTGGGCATATTGCATTGTTCTTGATCAATCGGTTTAAGGTATGAATATCATTTGTTACATAGTACTAACATATTGTTTGATGACAAACAAATTTCCTACTATTTCATTTTGTTTTCTTGGAGTGCGTAATGAAAATTTCCAGATGAAACATTGGTTACCTTGTTGTACAATACACATAGAATTTGGACACCAAATACTAGGAAGAGAAGAGAAAATGGTATTTTGATTTTTTTTTCTTTTAAGACTTGTTTTATGAAAAATAAAAGGAAGTTGTATGTGATTTTTCTATGGTTTTCTTTTATGCATTTGCATTTTTGGAATATTGTGATCAAAGGTCATATGGTTCTTGAATCTGCATATGATTCAATTTTCTCCACTAAAATTACCTTTTCAATTATTTATATAAAATATTGTCATGATCGATTACATGTATGTTCTTACAAGTGCACATATGCCCCATCTCAGGTATTTTTCCCTTGAAATATGAAATATGATTTGATCATCAAATAGACTTACATTTCATTCTCTGGGCATTATCCCAGCTGTAGAACATGTATAACAAACTATTTGTCACATTTCCATTGCTGGACTTGGCGGTGATACAATGAAGAAAACTGCCAATGGCTTCAGCTGATGCTTACCTATTTTGTACAGGTGGCCATACGGGAAACAATGGTGCTTCCAAACTGTGAAAGCGCATGCATTCCATGGATGTTAGCAGAAAAAGATGATTGGGTCCCAAGGAAGGTTGCCCCATTTATATGGCTTAATCAAGAAGCAGTTACTGACAATAACGTTGCTCGTGAGGCTCTAGCTCCTCAACTTACCGAATCAAAAGCTAAGGAAAATAGTAAGAGAACCTCAAGTTCCCCTCCAGAAAGCAAGCATCAACAGCCAAAGGTAGATTCCTCTCAGCCAAAAGTTGTAGAGTCTGTAGCTGAGTCCTCAGCAAGCTCTGTCGATTCTTCTAAAAGGAATAAGTCCTCACAAGATCTAACGACTCCCCTTCTTACAACCGATGAACCACATGAAGCAGACCAGCTGCATAGAGAGGAAAGTTCAGAATCTCAGTCATTATCTAGGTCATTGACAGAATTTGATAGGCGGAGTGATGTAAATGAAGAGAATGATTCAAGGCCAAAGAAGATAGGGAGAAGGGCAAGGATGCTTGATTTGGGGAAGAAAATGGGGGAGAAATTTGAAGAGAAGAGGCGTAACATTGAAGAGAAGAGCAGGAGTTTTGTTGAGAGGATGAAAGGACCTTGAGACAACTGAAACCAAAAAAAACTACCGGCGGAAATCACAAGGAACTCAGATTCTATATTCTTTGATGCAATTTTACAGGTTTTGCTTAACGTGCCCCCATTGTAGATGTAGATAGAAAGTTACTGAACAATTATAGCAATAGAATAGTGTTACTATATTAATATATATACAAGGTTTATACCCGTGCGCAGCGTAATGCAGTTAATTACTTGTTGAATAAGATATTCCACCATGAGAACAATCATGGTTAAGAAATTAACTCCATGGTCAGCACCTCAGCACATGAACTTCTTAAGATTAAGTCAACATTAAAAGGTTAGGAAAGTAAGCTCCATAAATATAAATAAAGAAGACAAACAGTTTAGCACTAGAGTGGGAATATTAGTAGGAATACAAAACTGTTATTGTTTTCATTATAATCTAAGGTGAAAATGAAGTTATATGAGAAGAAATTTGATTTCAGTTATGTTAAGTTAATTGAAAATACAAAACTGAACAACATAAATAAAGCTATAATGTTATGTTAAGTTGGTATAAAGTAATGGAAAATTTTCAGTTATAAAGTAATGTGGGTTTAAGTAAGCAAACTGAAATTTGATAAGCCATTGCTAAGTAAACAAGAAAATTGCGCTAAGTCATTGCAAATTACTAAACAAGTAATGCAACTGGCTAACAGCCGAAAGTTTGATGAGGACTGTAAATTTGAATTGAAAATTTGAAGCTGGAAAACATAAGTTAACAACTTCAAAACTGGCTAAGTTTCTAATCAAGGTCTGTTAGCTATCTTAAAAGGGCTTTAGGTAATACTAAAAATTGCTGCTAACTCATTGTAACTAAAGCAAGTGATAAGTAATGCAACTAAAAATTTCAGTGGTAAGTTTTTAATAAACCGATGAATGCTAACTAAACATTTGATTAATGCTAACTAAATAATGATAACTAATGCTAAGTAATGCCTAATAAAGGTAAATAATGTGAAGTCAACATTTAAATGAGAATGCATAACACTTGACAAGACTTGTAACTTATGAAAACTTAAAAATCAGAAAAATTCATAAACTACAACAACATGTAGCACTCCTGCAGATTTCAACTGTTGTTTTTTAAATCTGATTACTGCATATGTGTTTAATGCTTTGTGTTTGAATTTAATTGTTGTGTTTAGGCTAAACTACAAGGATTTTTTTTATACAGTATGGCTCGTTTAACCTTAAAAAAGAAGATGATGTTGGTTACTTGCCTTATGTTGGAGATGGACTTAATGGAGGATACTATCATTATGCTTATGTTTCTTGCTGTTGCTTACCTAGCTAAGAGGAGGATTAGGAGACCTAGGATTAGCTATGCTCATGATGTACTGAATAGGGCAAACTTGAGAACCACCAACTTGCACAAGATGGCATTTGAAAATGAGGATGAAGCTGATGGTGATTGGTGATGAAGACTCTGATGGGGGATCTGAAGGGGTTCAAGTTGTGGGTGAAGAGGGACCAGCGGCACCAACAAATGCTGAATCTGTTGCTTCATCATCAAAACCACCAAGCCAGCATGATTCCAGCGAGAAGAGTGTCAACAGCAAGAAAAGGTCCAGAAGTGGTGAAGAATTTGGTAACTTGGTGCAAATAATTAGAGATTTTGTTGGTGCATACAAAGAGAATAATGAACACTGGAAATGCATTGCTGATTACTTCAGGTTGGAGTCAGAGAGAAGGACAGAGCTAGTTAAGGCCATTATGCAGCTGACTGAGTTCACCAAACAAGAACGTATGAGGGGCGGGCAGCACATCATCAAAGATCCTGCAAAGATCGACTTTTTCTTTGCTTTGCCAGAGGAGCTCAGATCTGAGTATGTTCAGGAGCAGCTTAGCGAGTGTACTCCTTATCGTCCCTCAATTGATTTCAGTGTTGATAACTGATGAGGTCTGCTGCTGTTTTAGTTTAAGTTAAGTGATGATTTAGGTGGTCTTTGTGAACTGCCATTTTTTGATTAAGTTCTCTTTGGGGTATTTGCACATATTTTGGTATAGCCTGTTAAAATTGAGAGATATAAACTCATGCAGGTTTAGATAGATGTATCTTTTTGTACATTGTGCAGCTGGAGATTTTAGTACATGAATGTGCATGTTTAATGGGTTCAAATGAAATGTACAAAAGGCCAACACAGTGGCCTAAGACAGTTTAGTTTCTGGAAATCAGTATTTATTAGTCTTTACTTGCTATCCAAATTGCTGTCCAATTCATTATTTATCTACTCTTTAATTCATGGCTTTCAAATGTTTTATGGTTCTCTATACTTATCTCTCCACCTTACATGATAATCAATTTTAATTATTAATCTTTATCAACAAATTCATTAACCTTTTATTAATTTTTTAAATATTAGTAATTTTGGCAACAATTTCTTTAATAAATAATGAAGTTATCGAATTTACAAAACCTTATTAACTATCATAGTTATGAAAAAGTTATACAAGTAATTTTGTAATTTAGTAATTTAGTAAATTTAGTAATTTTGTAATTTTGTAATTATCAATAAATTTAGTAATTTAGTTAGCATTCTTTATAAGTAATTTTGTTAATCATTTCATTAATAATGGAACTTATCAAATTTATAATAACAAGTATTGAAAAAATTAAAAAATAAATTATTAATATGTCATATATGTGTACCAAAAAATCCAACAAACCTTTCATTGTAAGTTATTTTGTAGTAATCATTAGATAACAATTTTGTAGATGACATGAAACGTGTCCTTTTTTGTAACATTAGAAAAAAAAAGTTTACGGGGAAGTTGTCCCTTTTTGTGTAAGTTCAGAGGGGAATTTGAGTATTAAGCCTTTGATCAATAATAATGGTTATCAAAAGCACTCAGTGTGTGCTAACAAATTCAAAAATCATTTCTTATAATTAATTTTGATAACTATTTCATGAATAATTGAGATTATATCAAATATTCAATACCAAGTTAAAAAAAAAAATCCATATACGTTATTGAAAATTCTACCAATAAATCCAGTAACCTATCATAAATAATTTTTTTTACCATTTAATTAATAATAAAAGTTAGAAAATTTACAATACTTGATTACTGAAAAAGCTATGAAGAGTGTGGGAGCCTTTTTGTGGGAATGTGAGGAAGGCCTGGTGCGGCTCACTGTGGGCTCAAGTCTAACCCAAATCTCCCCAGAAGAGGAGTTGGGTTATACAAGATGAGGCCCAAGATGTTGCTGTCCAAACAAACGATAGTGCGGCAGGAAAACCAGGAAAACTCAGCCTTTGCAGGATAGAAGCAATCAATGTAGCAGGAAAAGAACAAACTCAGTTTTTATATGGTAAACTGAGGGAGATGAAAAGGATGAACGAAAACAGTAGAAATCTATTTTCTTTGAAATAAAATGAACCAACACTCTTTATTGATTTCAGTATGGGAAACAAATTGGAAGTGGGATTTGGGGGAAAAGGAGAAGGAATACAGTGAGAGCAATGGAATCAAAACACAAGCCATCGACGATGGAGGAAAACACTGATTTGGGGAGGATGAAACCGATTTCTTGACTTGGTTGCTTGTAATCCTTGAATAGATGATAAGGATTCTTGGGAGATATGATTGTGGGGTGATTCTTGAGAGCAGCCAAGAAATGGATGGCCAAAGTGGCTAGAAAATTATTGTAAAAATTCTTTTCCCCCCAGAATCGTTGCCATTTTCGACGGTGGTGACCCCTTTTTATAGCATTCCTCTTGTTTGGTCGGAACCCTTGTCCGGCTACCATATTCGGCTCTTGCTTTTTGATTAATTCAATGAGTAGCTTTAGGGTCCAAGACAAAAAAATCTTCCAATTTGAGGAAGCCAACAATGGTCACCTTATTGCCTTGAAATCGATCCCCTGTTTCATCAAGCATGTGTCGCCATCGCCGATTTTGCTTTTCCAGCAGATTATCTGGCTCCTCCCAAAGTCAAATTAGCTTGGCTCTTGATTCCATCCTCTAAACCTGTTGATTACCCTTTTTGTGTTAAGGAACGACTTCCAAGCATAACCGCTCGCTTCAAGAAAGATAATCATGGGAGATTCCTTCCCCTTTTGCCTTCCAAGCCGCTTCCCCCAATTTGTTTTCCTGCTTGTGGGCTTGGACCATAATTAGTTCCTGCAATGAGGATTAGTTAGCGACAATCCTTTACCATAAGTAGATAAATATGAAGAAATTTGAATTAAGTAAAATCCTTCCCTTAGATGTTTTCCACAACAGGAAAGTTTGACATGCTACAGCAGGAGGATAGGATTTTGTGCCTTTTGTCTTCATGCTTTTTGGCTAGATGATGAGGTGGCAAGGCCCTATTGTTTTTGGGCTCTCCCTTTTTGCTTGGGCCTGAAAGAGAACTTTGAGGTAGCAAGGCCCAACGTAATGTATATAATATGGGCCTTTGCTATATATATAAGTTAGGAATTTGATGGCAAGGCCCAAATGTATCACATATATTATGAGTCTTTGCCATATAGAAATTGCCCTTGTGTTATAATTGTGTTTAGGGACTTTAGTATGGATGCCCCTGTGTTATAAATGTGTTTGAGGACTTTAGAGAGAATTGCCCCTGTGTTATAAATGTGTTTGGGGACTTTGATATAGATGCCTCTGTGTTATAAATGTGTTTGAGGACTTTGGAATAGAGGTGCCCCCTGTGTTATAAATGTGTTTGGGGACTTTAGTATGGATGCCTCTGTGTTATAAATGTGTTTGAGGACTTTAGAAAGAGAATTGCCCCTGTGTTATAATTGTGTTTGGGGACTTTAGTTATTGGGTAAGAGAGGTGGGCTTTTGTGAGGTACTTGTGGGCCCATTTACCCAATATTTGTGTATGTGTTTTGTTGGGCCAAAGGAGAGTGAATAAGAGATAGATTGACCCAACCTTTGAGTGTGTTTTGAAGAAGATTTGGTGGATTTGGGCCTTCCCGATTTTGACCCTTAACAAAGAGTACTCTTAGTGTTGGATTTTTTTCATATTGAAAGGTGTGATGGTGCAAATTGAAGTCATACGATACATAAATAAAAGTGTAATGGTGCAAATAATTTTAAAAGGTTTTACAAAGCATTCAATTGTGTAGTAAAGTCACAATGATGCTAATATGAAAAGCTACCCTTAGTTTTGGATTTCTTTTTCCTCTACTTTACATTTTGATTGTACAAGATACACTTGTGTTAATTATTGGCAACAACAAACTGATAATCTGTCAATAACTATTGAACTAAACCACATAAATTGATGTTGGATTGATTCTACACGAGTGACATCATCTTCACATCATCTTTTGTACTGGTGTAGAAGGTGGATGCAAAATCTCGTCCTGCATCAGGGATGGAGCTAGGGTGGCGGTCGCCCCCCAAACTTTGTGAGTTTTTCTTATATACAATATATAAGTAAAATTGATTATTAATTCCCCCCCCCAATTCAAAATAAAATTTTATATAAGAGTTTTTTTTAATTATTATATATATTAAGAGGGATTTGAAAAAAAAAGTTTCCACTAGTAACAAATTTATATTTACTAGTTTTTTGGCCCATGCTTCGCTGCGGGGTTGAAAATTTTTATGAAGTGATCTTTGTGAATTTTTGTTAATCGGACATCTGGATTAAAAATAAAATGATATTAAATAGATTGTCAATCGAAATAACAAAATTTCAAAAGCATTTTTTAGAACTGAAACATAAAAATTAGCTTTTGAGTCTTTCATGAAAGTTGTAGATCATAAACTTACCTTTTAATAAACACTTGAATTACCTTAATTGGACAAATAGAACAAAGAAAAAAAATGAAGCGTTAAATTGAGTAAGATATAACTTGTAAAGGACTAAGTAGCATAAAATAAAAAAAGTATGAGGGTGATTTGAGAACTGATTCAAATAAGAAAATATTTGTTAATGAAGATCTTGAAACATAAAAATTCTCTTTTGAACCCTTCATGAAACTCGTAGATCAAATTCACTTTCGGGTTCTTCATGAAAGTCGTAGATCATACAGTAACCATTTAACCAACACTTGAATAACTTTAATTGGACATGTGGATCGAAAATATATGATATTAAATAGACCAACAACCGAAACAACCAAATTTAGGAAGCATTTTTTGAATTGAAACATAAAAATTTGCTTTTAAGTCATTCATGAAAGTTGTAGATCATGAAATTACCTTTTAATAGACACATGAATCAACTTATTCGGACAAAAAGAACAAAGAATAAAAAATTAAAGCTTAAACGTTAGATTAAGATAGAATTTTTAAAGGAATAAGTAGTATAAAGTAGAAAAGTATGAGGGTCATTTGATAAATAATCCAAATAAGAAAATGTTTGTTAATGGAGATCTTGAAACATAAAAATTCCCTTTTGAACCCTTCGCGAAACTCGTAGATCAAATTTAGCTTTCGGATCCTTCATGAAAGTCGTAAATCATGCAATAACCATTTAACCTACACTTCAATAAATTCAATTGGAAATGTGGATAAAAAATTATACGATATTAAATTAACCGGAAATCAAAACCACAAAATTTTAGAAGCATTTTTTAGAATCAAAACATTAAAATTGGCTTTTAAGTTCTTAATGAAAATTGTAGATCATGAAATAACCTTAATAGATATTCAAATCGCCTTAATCGGATAAATAGAAAAATAAAATACAAAAATAAAAGCCAACGCGTTAAATCGTCCAACCTATAATTGTAAAGAACTAAATAACATAAAGCATAAAAGTATGAGGGTCATTAGATAAATAATCCAACAAAAAAAATATTAGTTTATGGATAATGGGACCCATAAATAGTAACTTTTTCACAAAATACCCAAAATACCCTCAATCATCAACTCAAATAACGAAAAAACCGAGCATAAAAATACCAAGAAACCAATCCAACCCTCTCTTCTCATGACTTGAAGAACAAAGAAAAAAAATAAAACTGAAGCGTTAAATCGAGTAAGATAGAATTTGTAAAGGACTAAATAGTATAAAGTTAAAAAGTATGAGGGTCATTTGAAAAATAATCCAAATAAGAAAATGTTTGTTGATGGAGATCTTGAAACATAAAAATTTCCTTTTGAGCGCTTAATGGAACTCGTAAATCAAATTTAGCTTTTGGGTCCTTCATGAAAGTCGTAGATCATGCAATAACCTTCTAACCGACACTTGAATAACTTTAATAAGATATGTTGATCAAAAATTATATGATATTAAATAGACCACAATCGAAACCACAAAATTTTGGAAGCATTTTTTTGAATTGAAACATAAAAATTGGCTTTTGGGTCCTCCATGAAAGTTGTAGATCATGAAATTACCTTTTAATAGACACCTTAATTACCTTAATCAGATAAATAGAAAAAAAATAAAAATAGAGTCGAAATGTTAAATCGATTTGTAAAGGACTAAGTAGCATAAAGTAAAAAAGTATATGGGTCATTTGATAAATAATCCCAAAAAATATTGTTTGTTGGTGGAGCTAGGGACCCACCAAGGGTAAATTTTTTTCAAACTTTCAAAAATGCCCTTGGTTGCCAACTTAAATAACAAAAAAACCAGGCATGAAATGACGAAATTACCCCTTCCCATTTGCTCTTGAATCCATGAATTACTTTGGTTAGATTGGTTTTTTTTTTTTTGTATTTTCCATTCTTCCTCTTATTGTTTCTTATAATTACATATATCTATTTCTAATTACCTACATGTAATATCAATTTATCCCTCCCAATCTTGACTCTCAAGCAATATGAAAAACGAGTATTTAAAGAAATCTCCCTTCTTTTCCTCTATATCGTGGAAAAAAAACACAAAACTCTTATATGCGAAAAAGAAATTTCTCAGAAATTTGGTGTAGAGTATATTATTGATAACTTTTACATGCGATAAAAAAATCGCCGAGCTCAACTTAATTAAATATAAGTGAGGACGAAGTAAGTTTAACATCATTTTTCTTTAATTTGCTATATTATTTTATTAGTTTTTGTGTTTATATTGTTGCTTAGCGTTAAAAAAAAATTGTTCTTTGCCCCCCAAATTGTAATTCCTGGCTCTGTCCCTGTCCTGCATGATGTGTGCTGCATATATTATGTTGGTCATACTAATTAGAGATAAAAATACTTTTGATTTTGGAAACTTGGTGATCATATTATTCTCATTACATAATGCATGTAAGGTGAAGAGATAGGGCATGCCTTTCATCATGAACTAGTTTGCTTTGCTGAAGTCTAATTGGATCTGGCAATTTTGTGTTATACATTGCCTTCGGTAGACATAGGGACTCTCCATTATTGATGCTCTTTCTAAACTGCTTGTGTTCACCATTTATATTTACCAATGTTTAACTATCTAGACGTAATGGTGTGAAATAAAGTCACCTATGCATTTTTTTTACACAGTGAAACATGTAACGGTGCAAATTAAAGTCAAATGATTCATTCCTTAAATATGTAATGGTGCAAATGAATTAGGAGAATCTTACATGGCATTCCTATTGTGTAGTAAAGTCACAATGATACTAATATGAAAAACAAGCCTTGGTGTGGGGGCTTTTATATCTTCTTTTTTAAATTTGGGTTGTACAAGATACACATGTTTCAGTTATCGGTAAAAACCAGTGGGTAATCTATTGATAACTTTTTTGTTCATGCTTGTGAATTAAAAGGGCCTACAGATTGGATCAGGAGCTTAGATTTCTCCTTGCCTGTATTTATTGGTGAAGCCAATAGTGTTCTACTTGTAAGTTCATCTCAAGACAAGGGTATGTGCACATGGAAGTTGACTCTCCGAGAATCTGAAGCCAGTGCAAATAAAAGAAGTGAGATAAGCCTGGCATCTTATATAGAAGGTCCTGTTTTTGTAGTTGGCCCATTCTCTTACAAGATGTCTTTAGAATCTCTTCTAATTGGACATGAGGATTGGGTATATTCAGTGCAGTGGCAACCCCCTTCAATCACTGCTGAAGAAGGGATTGGCTTCCTTCAACTGCAAAGCCTTTTATCTGCATCGATGGAATGGATAAGACAATGATGATCTGCCAACCTGAGAAGAAAACTGGTATTTGGATGAATGTGGTCACTGTCGGGGAATTAAGCCATTGTGCTTTTTAGACTCTTATGGTGGCCATTGCAGGCCAGATTTTTGAGTTTTGCAGTTGACATTCTGCCAGTACTAAGAATTATTGTTTACCAAGCAAAATGTGTTCATCTACTTAAAATCTTCAAGCTTATTTGTATGTGGTTGGGAGTTATTGAAGTCAAAAGTTCTCTAAGTGTCTGCTTTTAGGGGCTAATATGATATCTATTAGTCTCGGAATTTATGCCCTGCATAGAGGTGTTTGGCTGCATAAAGGTATAATGGTGCGAATTAAGTCATCCAAGCATTCCTCTTACATAGTGAAAGGTATAATGGTGCAAATTGAAGACATATGATGCATTCCTATTACATAGTTAAAGGTGTAATGATGCATTCCTATTGTGTATACAGAGCTTCTTGCTCTTTATAGCGGTCAGTTGGTAAGCAAATCGAGACTTATTAACTATTGTCGCATCCTTAAGTGAATCAGTCATTGAAGCTCTGCAAGACCCTTTTTGCCATTTACTTTACGATTCAATAGATCTCACCTCTTAATACATAATATCTTAATATAATCTATTTACGAAAGAAAGGAATAATGAGTGGGAAAGCGAAAAGCATGTAATTCTATGTGTTAACCTGTAAATTTGTCAAACATTACGTATACACATGCACCTGAACATTTGGCTCAGTGGTAAGGTACATGTTCCCTAGACTGCGAGGTCTCAGGTTCAAGTCTCACTGTTTCGATGCGTGTGGGTTTTGTGCAACTTTATATTGGCTTTGTTATGTTTGTAATTATGTAGTTTGTTTATTTAGTCATTTCTCAATAGATATTTGGGCATATAAGTATGTGATTGTAATGAGATTTGTATGCATCCTCTTTTGAACAACATATACACCTTTAAAAATTATCAATTTTATATTATGAATTAAAATATCTATATCTCTACACATAAAAATAAATTAAATATTAAATTTAGTGATGTCTAAATCCATGAATCTTTTTATGTCGCCTTAATCCCTAAATCTACAATTTATTTAAATTCTTGACCACAAGTCACCACATAAACAAATTGATCTTTTTTACTTGCTGTCAAGGTAATTGAATAATTAAGCGATTAATTTTTTATAGTTTTTGAAGTTTTATTCTATTTTATTCTTAATTTTATTTAATTTTCCATTTATTAAATGTTCTACCAATGAATGTTTAGAACTTTATATATATATATATATATATATCATAGAGAATTAAACTTTTATTAAAATATATAGAGCATTCGAGTATATACCTTGCATTACAGTAAACAAAGTAAGCAGTTTCTTATATTGACTTACTTTAGTATTAGTAATAATATTTTAATTTTAAATAAATTTAGTCTTTAAAAAATCAAAACAAACATGCATGAATTAAGAACTTAAAATTAATTTTAACCAAATTTTCAAATCCACGTGTGAAACACGTGGCAAAATAAAATACTAGTTATACTAAAGGTATAATAATGGTGCAAATTAAATTCATACTATGCATTCCTATTACATAGTGAAAGGTGTAATGGTGCAAATTGAAGTCATACTATGCATTCCTATTACACAGTGAAAGGTGTAATGGTGCAAATTGAAGTCATATGATGCATTCCTATTACATAGATAAAGGTGTAATGGTGCAAATAATTTCACGAGGTTTTACATGGAATTTCAATTGTGTAGTAGTGTCACAAGGATGCTAATTTAATTCACAGGAAGGAACATATTCTTTACCTGGTTAAATTGAAAAGCTCTAAAAAAAAGTTATCAATAGATTACCCTCTGGTTTTACCAATAACTGAAACAAGTGTATCCTGTACAATCAAAATTTGAAGAAGAAGAACTCAAACCCCCACACAGTGGCGTAGCTAAAAAATGATTTGAATTATAAATATATATTTTTATCTTATGTTCTTAAACAATAACTTTTTCGTCCCCCAAATGGTTAAAACTGGTGATTTCTTGCAAAAGGTCTTGAGTTCTAGGATGGACGGGTGAGATTTGGGATAAGAGAGGGTTACCTCCTATTATTGTGTAGCCCATTTTCTAAAAATTATAGAGAATGCATTTACGAGTAAAACTTATTTACATTCATAGAATATATATCTATCTCGACGATTCAGATTGCACCACATGAAAAGTTCAGATCGTGCCATTCAAATATAATTTAATATTTAATAATACTTATTTTTCTTAGATGCATATTTAAGACATTTTGCATCTAATTTCTAAATAAGCAAATAAAATGGTGACAACCGGCAGCATCAACTATAAAATTCAAAACAAAACTTATGAATTTATTTATTTTATTTTGAAAATTATATTTTGCTATTATCAAAACAAATAAAAAATATTTACATCTCCTTATTTAGATATTTTATTTAATTTCAGAAATTTTATATGAAAATATTTAAATTAATTTTATAAGGTAGAATATTAAAAATTTATCAAAAATAATAATTTTTTATTTAATAAATCTAAAATATTGAGTGGGCCCCACTTATTTATATGTGCCTACGCCACTACCCCCACACCATCACTTGCTTTTCAAATTAGCATCATTGTGTCTTTACTACACAATAGGAATGCCATGTAAAATTCTCCTAATTCATTTGCACCGTTGCACCTTTAACGATGTAATTTGAATGCATCGTGTGACTTCAGTTTGCACAATTACAACTTTGATGACTTTAATTTGCACAATTATATCTTTAGTATAACAGGAATGCCAAAACTCTAGCCATAATATGAATTTGAATCACATTCTCTGATAACATAAATGATCAATATGATAAAGTTAAAAATTTCCAAATTTCAGAAAACCTTCCAAGCTTGAAAGAAAATCAAAGAGTAAAAATTGATAGACTATTCAACAATAAAAAGATCGCAAATAAAAAACCGAAATTTGAGAAGAAATTTAAGAAAAAAAAGTATTAACTTGTAATTGTCATCTGTAGAAAGAGAAAAACAGAGTACATGAACCACAGTAGACAAAAATCAAAATAAAGGGGAAAAGAAAGCATCAAATAAGTTAAAAAGCCAAAGATTTTGCATAGACACACAAATTAGGGTTTCAGAAACAATTAAATTCGTAGCAATTTATATAATATATATTTTAAAAAAGCATATACAAAAGATTAATGAAAAAAGAAATCGAAGAGAAAAATTGTTAGATTTTTCAACAACCATGAAAAAATTGTGATAAAAAACCGATATTTGAGAAGAAAACTTAAAAAGGAAAAAAAATAATGGGTAATTGTAGAAACAGAAAAAACAGAGTACATGAACAAGAGCAGAGGAAAATCAAAATAAAGGGGAAAAGAAAGTATCACAGAACTTATAAAGCCAAAGATTTTGCATAAAAACACAAATTAGGGTTTCCGAAAACATTTTAAATCAAAAGTCCCAACCAGAAAGAAAACAGAAGCGTAAAAAGAGAAATATTGAAGGAAGATCAAAGTAAAAAATTTGAAGAACATTAAACTAGTATAAAAGATTTTCGAAAAGAAACTAACATTTGAGAAGAAATAGAAAAGGGAACGAAGAATCTCGTCATTCGTTTCTGGCTCTTGCCTAGTTGCCCCTTTGAAAATCAAAATTCAAAAACAACGGTAAAACAGAGACTAGCGCTACCCTATGGAAGAAACGCTAGTTAAAGGGGAGTATGTTCTCGTCAAAAAAAAAACGGAGGTGGAGTATGTAGCGTTACAATCAGTGGCGCGTTTGAAACATTTTTTTTACTATTATTGATTGGGCCTTTTTCGCCCAATCAATAAATTTCTAGTGTTCGTGGTGGAGGAGAGCACGGTTCGATTTCGGTCGGTGTCGGTTTTTTTTTCGGTTTTGAATTTAGAAATATGTAAAGTCGAGCACCGACCAACTGGTATTAAAATCGTTAGTCACCGACCGACATCGGCTCGGTCGGTTATGGTCGTTATTTTGGTTTTATGTTGAAAATGTTTAAGCTAGAAATACTGAAATTGTAACAAACAACAAATCATACTAGAAAAATTCCATAAAACTATGAGGATCATTCAATAAATAATCCAACAAAAAAAATTTCTTTATGGAGAATGGGCTCCACGGAGGGTAATTTTTTTGCAAACTTCCTAAAACACCCTTGGTCCTCAACCAAAATAACAAAAAAAAACGAGTATGAAAATACCGAAGTACCCCTGACAATTTATTCTTGGGTGAATGTGGTGCATTTTATAGCTGAATAAAAGGGTAATTTCCTTTCCAACTTTAATATATATATTATAGATATACAAACGGAAATATAATATGTATTTTATATATATATATATATATATATATATGATTACATATTAATATATATCAGATTTGGTTGACACTCGGTCGGTTTTTAACCAAAAATTTTTAAACTGAGCCGAGATTACCTTTTTCTCGATCGGTTTCAAACCGAGCCTCCACATAGCCACAGAACCCGAGCCGTCGACTTGTCGGATCGGTCGGTTTCAGTCTGACTTTACTCTCCCCTACTTCGTGGGAAAGAAAAATGGTAGAGATATTATAAATAAGTTTAATATTACTTTTACGGTAAAAAAAAGAGTTTTTTATTACAAAATTATCCATATTAAAAAAAATCATATAAGAAGCTATGTTATCTAAAATTACGAGGAATATTATTAAAAAATCAAATCTTGCTTATTTTTTTGCTACGAATCTTAAAATTTGCTTATCTTACTTCCAATTTTCAACTCTGCCAAACAATGGAAGGAAAGAAAAGTGAAGCTTTCTATCCATTTTTCCATCTTTCCTATCAACTATGAGGCATACTTGAGGGAAGAAAAATGTTGTCAACTTAAGAGGAATAGGAAAGATGCAAAGAAGGATAAAATGGGCAAAATGAACCACTAAAGATTATTGAATCAATTGTGGTATATGTAAATTACAAATGACTTGGCATTTACAGGATAATGAATGAAAAAATTGGTTAAAAGGATGGAAGCTTAAGAAGGAAGCAACAAAAGCATACTACAAAGATACAATCAAGAAGATGAACTCTCACTAAGATTCACTATTTTGTCAATCCTCAGCCATTAGTTGTATTCAGGAAGACTTAGAAACGATTGATAATGGAATGTTGATGTTATGACCATGGTCCCCAAAAAGTCCAATCCTCCCGAAGCTCGCAGCAGTGTTGTTCATTGTCGCGTTAAAGGTTATAGTCAAGACCTGCTTCTCTCCTGTGCCGATAAAGAAATGAATCGGAGTGACCTTCATGGAAACCCCGTAAGGAGCGCTCCATCCAACTTTGTAAGTTTCATTTCCCGCTATGTTGGTCACTGATCTTTCGACCGTTTTAGACTGGTTCAGTTTTGCAATTGTTATTGATGGCAGGTTCAGATCAGCACCGCCAATCGTAGAATTATATACCCAACAGTTTTGACCAGTGTAATTAAAGACCACAGGACCAGAACCGTTAATGCCGCAAAGAAAGGACATATAATCATTAAAAGCTGCATAAACCAAGTTTATGAGGTAAGAATGAGGAGCACATGACATGTTCATCTTAAGGGTAGAGGGATAGAAAACCGAAATATCCTTTAACTTTAATCAATTAATACTATTGATACTTCGTGACTTTCCTGAAAGTCATTTCTAAAGCATATAAACCTAGTGCAGAGTGGCTTATAAACAGTTACAATTCCTAAAAGAAGAATGACTTACTGGAATCGAAGATCAGACCCGGATCAAGAGCTGAAGTTGCATTCACAAAACCACTGCCCATGTCAAATGGTGTTGCTGGAGACTGGTTAACATCAGGATTAGCATAAGCACGTTGGGCCATTATGGGGCCACCACTCTTATCATAAAGAGAAGCTGTTGTAGAAAGTGCAGACGCAATGGCTGCAGGACTAAACTGAGGAAACTTTTGCTTTATCAGTGCAGCAAGCCCAGCAACATGAGGAGCAGCCATGCTTGTTCCAGACATCATAGCAAAACTTTCACCTAGGAGGTCAAGTTAATTGTTTAAGCAACAATGATTCTTATATACAAATGTATCAAATTATCTATTATTCATTTATCTAATACCTTGGAATTCAACTGAGTCTGTGCCAAGAGCACTCCAGGCAGCCCATATCAGATGCCCAGGAGCTACCAAGTTAGGTTTCAATATGTCTGCATCATCTAGAAAACTGTCTTCCGGATCTGGTCCTCTGGCAGAATAATACATAACCTTTGGAGCAGTCATGCTGTAGTTTGCTTTCAGTCCACCTGAAATGGTTGCAACTGCACCAAATCTAACAATTTTCCTTGAAAGTCCATCTCTCTCCAAAGAAGAATTGTAATATTGGAGTAAAACCTGCTCAGGATCATCATATATAATGATTGAGTAAATTTTCCATTTGTCATGTGTAAGAGATAGAGAGTAAGAAAAAAGAATTTACTTTACAATTCTACGACAGGTCAGAACATATTAAATGTTCTAGAAAGAACTATAAAACTTTCTCATTATATGCCATTAATAACGAAGAATCGAAAAATAATAAAAAGAATTTGCATATGCCTTAATGAGAAAACATGCAAAACCTGCACCTTGGAATCATCTGTGGAAGGAATAATGATGCCAGGCATTCTCATTGGCGTTGGATTAAGCTGAAAACCAATTACAAAAGGATCCATGTAGAACACAACTCCAGCTGCACTGAGGTTTTTTGCTGTTTGTAAGGCTTGCTTGATTGTGGAGAGTCCAAGTACAAACCGAATTGAATAGCTACAGATTAGCAGGTTTCCTTCAATAAGTTCCTGGTCGAAGTTACTGGAGTCTTGGCATTCCCCCACATACATGTCATTGGCAAGTGTTGTGTCATTGCATAGAGCATGAACAGCAGAAATCAGTGTATACATTTTACTTTCATCTGTCCCCGCTGCCAAAAAAAAGAGAAAGAAGAAAGTATAATATATCCTATTTAGCAAATTACATGCATCAATTGAATAATAAAGTCAACCAAAAAATCAGATCCAGGACCTATCAGGTCTATGTTCAAATCAATAAAGGGCCACAGTTATGCACCACTCCGCAAAGTTAACATAATTGTTATCCAGTATTTCAGAATTGCTTTTAAAATGGGAAGATTTGATAATCAAACACCTGCTTAGGAAATAAATTTATGCCCAAGAAACCAACTAAAATTACAAAAAAGAACAAGGGAAATACTTTAGAGCTTGTCAATACCAAATCAAAGACCTCCAATCTATCACATGATCTACATAAATAAAGAAGGCAAGTGATTTGAAAGGTTGACTTACGTGCGAGTCCAACTCCAGGGATGGTCACATTGTTTCCAAGGATAATAGAATTAGCGTATGTTCTGTCATGAGAGGCAGCACCAACCGTGAAAATCCATGGACTGAAAGAAGACATGCTCTTAGGTGATGGTCCAGTATTGCCAGCAGCTTGCACAACAAAAATACCAGCCTTTACAGCCGATAGCAATGCCATGTCAATAGGATTAAAAAATGTCGCGATACCGGGTGGACGCCTGTTGGGAGTGATCGATAAGCTAATTATGTCAACCCCATCTTGAGCTGCCTGTAAATGTGTCATGAACCAGTTCAAGATTCTCAAAGAAATGAGGTAACTGTTGCTCAAAGTAAGGATATTAGACCATTGTATTGGATTGTCTTGCATGCAATCATGTCAAAGAAAATTATTTGCAGAATAGCAAATGCGAACTACCTGATCTATGGCAGCAACAACATCTGCAGCAAATCCTCCAAAGCTCTTATATAGAGCCTTATAAACAGCAATACTGGAAAACATCACCACATCATTAATATTAACGATACAAGGTGTACGGGAAATGTACATATGTTTGTATGCATTAAATCCATGCATATGCATTTGCACGCTCTTAGATAAGTTATACAGACAAGGGGCACCTAGTATATGCCAACTGAATAGGTCCATGTGCACTAGGAAGTCTGTAGGAACCATTATGTATATTTATACATTCACACGACACAGGAAAATACAGGCTTCATTAAACCTATAAATAGATAGGTTGTGTTGGGTCCATGTTTGTATAAAACCTTTTTCATAGAGAGAAGCAAGGGCTTTTGCTCAAATTGCGTGTAGAAAATCTTTTTCTTAAATTGATATTTCCCACTAGAAGTGGTTCTATCATATAGCACCTAAAGTTTTATTTTACAATTAATTGAAATGAAAGTTAAAATTAACGAGCTTTGTTTTATACATTTGCTTCTTCTAATAAGCTCTGTCGATATAAAAGGGAATAGTGACTCAGATTCAGTTTGAGAAACTTACTGTGAACGAGGAGCCATCCCACTGGCATTTCCAAAGTGGTGCCCAGCTACCACCACTGGAATCCCATGGTTTCCCGCAGCAACAGAAGCCGTATGCCTACATTCATTAGATTCATTGGAAGCATTAGAAGTTCAATCAAGACAATTATATTAGGTCACGCCATAAGCAGGTGACAGGAATTTACAGCAGATCAATCGCCATTGAACTTTGTGGTGCTTTTCAATAACATAGGCCCATCATTCGTACAGTTTGTGCAAGAAGGTTGGCTACATTATTCATTGACATACAAGTATTTAATTGAGACTCATCTTTGAGATTTCAACGTTGGAGCAATTTGCATTTACAAACTAGTATATTCTGGAAACAACAGAGTCTCAAAAGACAATATCATATGTTCCAAAACCCATTGCACTAAGCCTACTTCAATGAGGATACCAGGTGTGGGATATACTAGGCTTAAATATCTAAGAAAATCACAAAAGAGAAAAGAAAGTCAGTTAACACTTAACACATAATAGGCTCAAGGGATTATTCTCAGCATTGTCTACATTGGAGTAACAAGGGAAGAAAATCAGATTTGACCTCAGAATACATTCAACATGTCAGCCCCTTCAGTGTAGAAGAGAATGAATCAATCCGGTATGTACGTGATTGAAATTAGCATGACTAAATCTAAAACCATGCAAGAAATCCTTTTCTATATTCTAACAGAAATAATATTTTTATAGTGCATCTTTTGTTCAGAAACAAATTTCTAACATAAATTTCAAGAAGTCCATTTTAAGGTTTAAGTCTCTATCTAAGATCCAATAGTATAACTTTATCCTTATCTCCCTTGCAATCGGAACATAATTTGCAAGCTAAACTCACAGAAAGAAAAAAGAACTAGCAACAATACTAACTCGACAATTCCATAAAAAATGCAAAATATTCACTCACGTGCCATGGCCATCACCATCAAATGGTGATGCATAGTCCTGAGATGAATTGAATATTCCTCTTGTTATAGCAGATGCAGCGAAATGGCGTGCTCCAACAAGCTTCCTATTGCATGAGCCAGAAGGAAAATCGCGAGTAACCTCACATATGCCAGAATAATGGGCAGGAACTGGGTATGGATGCTGTGAAGCATCATCAGCAAAGCTTGGATGAGTTGGATCAATACCAGTATCAATAAAACCAATTACAATTCCCTCTCCTGCAGTTTCATAACCGCCTTCTCGGGGCCATGCCCCCTTGGGTAGTCCCAAAAACTGTGGGGTATGGGTGGTTGCAGTTCTAACAGAGAAATCCAAAACAACATTTGCAACTTCTCTTCTCCTTGAAAGCTTGTCCGCCTTAGAAATAGAATAATAGAACTAAATAAGAACTGTCTTCCTAAATTAAAAGAAAAAATGAGAGTCTCTATGTATAATGTATTCAAGAGCTAAATGATATGTACACAAAAGGGTAGAAGTCAAACATATGTTATGGATTTAGAAAGTACAAATAAGATTACACTGTAATGATACAATATCAAAAAGCATTTAGCAGCACAATGATGATTATAACGTGACAAAATGATGGATAATTATGGTGTTGCTCGATAATGTACCTGTTCAGGGGTAACAAGGACAGCAAAGCCATTAATCAAGTAGTGGTAACTGTACAACTTCAGATATTTCTCCCCCCTCAGAGCTCTCCTTAACAAAGAATCGTGAACTCGAGAAATATAAGAACTATTAGACGTTTGATGAGATCTTGAATTATTCCTAGATATAGAAAGAACACATTCAAGAGATACAATTAGTTGACACTTCAAACTTCACATTTCCAAACAATCTATAGAGCCTTCAAGGAAAATAAAGAGATATATCTATATATGTAACTTGAGAGAAGTGAAAAGGTAACAAACAAGCACAATAATCAGCATTTAGCAAATTATGGACAAATTATTGGACATTTATGAATGTCAGCATTGTGAATTTGAAGCCTTACCCATTTATTCACAAATCAAGTATCCGGAAAGGTACTTTGCAAGCACAAATTATAGTAGTCTGAGAGGGAAGGTTTCCATTTAAACAAAAATGGGATGGAAAGTATTTATTGGTAGTGATAGTATAACCATAGAAGAATAAAGTAGTAGTGAATTTAGGTTGGAAGAAGACTAAAGACTTGGCATTTGCTAGCTTTGAAAATTCCATAACAGGCAACACCTAATTCCCCCTTAAGCCAGCAGAATGAAAGAGAAGGACCCATTTTTGTTTAAAGATTATTTAATAAAGATCATCAAGAAAAAATGGGAAAAAAAATAATTCTTAGGATTTAGGACATAGATTTACTCTACAGAAATACTACCAACTACTTATTTAAATTGTTAAAATAACAGATAGCAGAATACAAACAAAAGACAGAGATTAGAGATATTCTGCAGAAGAAACCAAAAAAACAAACAAAAACAAAACTTGCCGGCAACGGCTTTATTCTACTGAACTATTGAGGGTTTAAAAAAATCCATGCCTTGGTTTGATTAGCCTGCTTAGTCTCCCAGAAGGAGGAGCACCATGGTGGAATCTATTATGATGACCCTTCTGCTTTCTAAGTTGTTCCTCAAAGTTATGAACAGCAGGAGCTTGCTTAAGAGTTACAATGTACACAGCTGTAATATTTGAATCCGAATCTGAATCCTCCTGACTCACTGCAGTATTCACAAAAATCAACCCGAAACAAAGCGGAAGCACCAGATAGAAATAGACCCAAGAAACGTTTCTCATTTTCTGTGAAAACAAAATCCCAGATTTCCAGCAACCAGAGTAAAACCTTTCTCTGAGAATTTTATGCAAGGAAGAAGCAGAAAGATCAGTAACTCGAACCCAACAAGTGGGTCATTTTGCGGCCGGCAAACCCAGAAGAAGAAGAAGAAGAAGAAGAGAGCAAGAGTGAAGAAAAAAGGAACCCTTTTGAGGAATGTGGGAACAGCTGTAACTGAAGAAATAAAACAATGCAATCTAATAGAATAGCCATTAACTATAAAGAGTACTCCATGGAAGAGGAAGTGGGAAAAAAGAGTGTGACAGTGAGAGAGCTTTCTTTTTTTTCTAGTCTCTTTTTGTGGGTTAGTATTTTAATCAGAAAGAAAAAGAAAGGTTTTGTTTGTGTAAGAAGAAAATAGTATTATAATTACTCCACTATTAGGTTAAGAAGAAGAATTGAAGAAGGAAGAAGGTATGGTATATGGAGGAGAGAATCTGCAACTTTTCTCGGGTGCTGTGCTTTTGAACGTTTTGTTGTTTATGTGCAAAGCCAAACTGCCAAAGCTAAAATTATTGTTTTTTATAAATTATTATGAGATTACAAAAAATATGAACGTTTCCGTTTGTTTTTTCTTCATTTCCAACTGTTGGGCTTTTCCTGTCTTTTACTGTTATTTTTTCTATTAATTCATAGTATATATATACAATTTCATTTATTTATTTTTTTTAATTCAAGCACATATATAAAAAAGAAAATATATTCCCTAGACCCTTAATTAACCAAACTGAAAGGTTATGTCTCAGAACTAGCAAACGTGTAAACATTACATCATTAAACAGTTCTGTGCAAAAAAAACATCATTAAACAGTTAATTTGCTGTTACAATTCGGGGCTTGTTTGGATATAAATCAAAGATTATGGCTTAATTTTGGATATAATAAAAACATAGGGATCTATCAATTCATTATTATGAGAGTTTTACTCTTTATAGTGGGATCATTGGACTCGAATAATATTAGACGTAAACCTTTAAAATAGATACGAATTATGTACCAGAAAGAAAAAGTAAAATAATTTGGGGCCTTTTTTTAGTATTTACTATACTATATATTTAGTCAAAGATCATTGTGAGAATTAGACTTAGATGACATGTTAATTAATCTCTGATTTATATCAAAGTTTGACATGTGACATCAAATAAATGATGAATGCAATTACTTGTCTTGTTATTGAGAAGAATTGAGAAATATATACTCAATACTTTAATTACTTTTTTTAGATAGTTGTATAATGATGAGGGTAGGATTTTAATTCCAGTTTTTGTGAATTTTTCAGATTCATTTTCTTCACATGAAAATGAACAAAGCACATTTATTACTTCAAAGTCGAATTTTGAAAGCTACTCATGCATAGCTAGTTTGCAATGTGAACTTCAAATTGTAAAAAAAAAAAAAAAAAAAATTCCATTTTACATCCCCCCAACTTATGCTACATATCTACACGCTTCTATTGAATTTCAGTATATTCTTCCATATAATTGATTTCAAATTGCCTTTAAATAAAATCAGATATTTGGGTTCTCAAAACCTTAATCAATTAAAGTTACTACAATATAATAATAACAAATACTAAAAAACTCTGAACTTAATTTTTTGAGGGTAACTCTAAACTTAATTAAAATAATCAATTAAGCCCCTAAACCCTGATTGCATTCAAATAAATCCTTAAACTTCAATTTACATGTAATCAAAGTATCAAACTCTCAATGTGATTAAAACTGGTCCAATGACCCACATGACCAACATCTATAATTGTCTATTGTCCACCATGAAATTTGATCAAGTTTAACCACATTGAGGATCTAATCAAAGTATAAATCAAATTTAGGATCTATCTAATTACAATAAAAGTTCATGAACTTAATCGATCCTTGAAAATAAATGAAGGTGGTTTTATCTAATACTTAAGCTAATCAAAATTTGGTGCTTTCCAATTTATGAATAACATCATCCTTTGCCTTAAAAAAAGAAAGAAAAGAAGCTAAACAACAAAAAGTTTTGTTTACTAGTAAGTACCATTATTCAGCCCTTTTTTTGGGGGTGGTTCTTTAAATCATTATTTTTGGTAAACCGGTTCTTTAAATCATTGAATTGACAAGGGGGGTGGGCAATCATTTAACATGCCATAAAAAAAATCTCCCAAGCCCTTAAAATTAGGGAGTTTAATTAAAACTTTAAAGACCAAGAAACAATTTTGGGGAGGTAATAATGTAAGAAAATGAATTAAAAAATGAAGAAAAGGCTAAAAAAAAAAAAGAGTGATGCGATGAAGAAGAGAAAAGTTTCACTCACCAACAACAAAAAGGAAAAAAATGAAGAAAAGTCAAGGATAGTGGGGGCAATGCATGGATGTCGCATGAAAATGATGGTAGGCTGATGGGTCACCCACTCATTTTCAGCCTTTTCTTGCTTCTTCATCTGCCCTATGCCTTGTTGGCTGGCTGTGGATTTGTGTGGCCATTTCTTCCTTCCCAACGTTCCATTTTTTTAAGCTCTTCTTTTGTCTTTACATTAATCCCCTAAATTTATATTAGTACACAAAAATGGAAAAGATAAAGATTTTTGTGGATGACTCGTGGTGGTGGGACAATGGTCTTCTCACTCTTTCTTTTTTAGCTAAATGATCTTCGGGTGAAAAGCAACAACAAATCAATGGGTAGTGCCACAAAGTTAACATTAGGAATCTAATGTTTCAACTTTCATGATTTCTCATCCAATCTCTGTATACACAATTCTTCAATTCCAAATACATGAATTTTTTTTGGTACTTAAAATTTATGAGTGGGGTAGAAGTGGATGAGTTATCTCATTTTTAATGTCAGCATAAACAGTTTTAAAACATGGGATGAGCGGGATGGAATTATGAGAAAGGAGATGATATCTCCTATTGTGTAGTCCATTTCAATATCATGTTCATGAATAGCAAAAAAAAAATAATCCCTTCGAAGATTTATAAATTCTTGCTTTGTCGAGTTTTTCGGACTTACAGAGTGTATACCAATAAAGGGTCTATGCCCATCCAAACGTGACTTTCATCACAAGTCCAACCCTATATGTACATGAATTTCATTCAACAAATAGATGTTTCTTGAGTATATATACCCTAAAAATATGTAAGAAGAATGCATGATGTAGGGCTGTAAGAAAAGTGGTAAAATGATATTGTTGTTTAGAAAAGGAGGGTGGGTTGAAGACCATAAAAATGCATGATACCATCATTATCAATTGTTAGGTTGGGACCGTTAATGAATGAAAGAAATATATTATAGTCGTTAGAATTGGGTAATGGGGTATATATGCTCTTTACGGTGCCAAAAAAGAAAGTTGATTCCATAATCATTAACGTCACTTAATTCTCATTTCCTTCCTTCCATGTGATGTTCCTTTTTCTTTCTTTCTTTCTCGGTTGACCCTTGACCGCCCCACCTACTAATTGTAATTGTTTCCTATTCATCACTTACTTGTACATATATTGACGTTAATCTTACAACCAACATCGAGTTAATTACAACATGTTTAGTTTCAAGTTTTCGCATCTTAAAACATAGTAAAAATTTTGTCGGTGCCTAATCCCTAGTCATAAAGTCAACATCATACATGGGTTTTCAATAGGTTTTACTTAGTATCAGTTGATAACATGTGTTCAAACGGTCGACATGTGTTGGCGACATTGAAATTGACATGTTCGAAAAATTATTGAGACGAATGAAAACTCATTTTTGCTGCTGTAATTCACATTTGGGCAAAGGTGCATGTTTCCTATACAAGTGCAGTGGCAGTGCGCTGGGTAAAGGGTTCATCCAGGGAAGAATAATCAAGGTAGAGAAGAATAGCTACACTTTGGGAAAATGCTAAAAAATGGTCCCCTAGCACTTGTACCGAGATACATTGTGTCACTCTTCCAATGCAGCAGCTTTGCTAATAAGAAGTGAATGTATCAATAGCAAAAATCAAGCATCTAATTGGCAAATTTAGAAGATAGGCATTAATGAAAGTTCAATGCAGTCAAAATATAAACACAATTACATAGTATTTTTGTTTATTTGGTGACAAATTACATATATTTATATCGATATATCCTATTTTCGGTTTATTATATACACATCAGCATAGCCTGGATATCTAACGGGGGAATTTTTTTGTATAAGAATTTGAAGTGCAATGAACATTGTGACAGTACAACTCTAATTGTATCCAAGCTAAAATGGGTTAAACAAGAAAATCATCATATCTAAATAAATTCATCGTTGAGACAATCGATAATTATGATTATACCAGTGATGAAGAAGAACTCAGTCCCTTATTGGCTTGGTTGGTAACAGCTGCTTTAGATAGACAATTCCATTTTTGAGATAAGAATGCCATCACTATCAGCATACAACCATTCCCCTTCGTGAATGAAGGTTCCTCCAATGTAAACAGGTACATGCTTGTCTCCAACGGCCTTTTTATTTGATTTCAGGGGAGTAGATCCCAGCGCTCGCACCCCAATATCACATGCATTGATCTCATCCACATCTCTAATGCAACCATTGACAAGGATACCAGCCCACCCCATGTTTTGAGCTGATTGTGCCAAGTTCCCTCCAACCAAAGCGCATCTTTTGCTTCCCCCGCCATCTATAACAAGAACTCTTCCTTCACCTCTGGTTTCAAGAAGCTGCCTTACCAAAACATTGTCCTCAAACACCTTAACTGTTACAATGGGCCCTGAGAATGCACGGCGTTGGCCATAGATCTGAAACACTGGTTCTAGAGCACGCAGATCACCACTTACCAAAAGTGATGTGTTTGAATCGCAAGCCTCAGCAGTTGCAAAGGCAGCCATATTATTTCTGCAAGGGACAATGAAAAAGTCAGAAAGATGTCCACATAAATAACATCTACACAAGAGAAGCACAACTAGATTTTTCAGCACTTTCAAATATCAAGTACATATTTTAGCTAGGGCATATTCTGTTTGTTTGCAAGATAAAACCATCATTCAATAAAAAATTTAGGCAAAGAAGAATATAGAGCATATCCTTCCTTTAAACTCTTTAAGACGCTGGCCTTGAGCACATTACCAGCTAAGTTACAAGGTAAAGCTGTCAAAACAAATTATTGCTCCCTTTTAAATTCCCCCCACAACCACCAATCTTTCTTCACTTTCAAATTTCATTTATAATTAGCAGCTAAGTCATCCTAAGCAGATATACATACTCCAGATGTTAGAGCACTTGGTTCAACAAGCACCGGTAATACAGATGGTCACAAAGTTTAGTCTACATGTACAAAAGATACATAGGCGGGCAGCCAGCATGAACTACATAGTGATGATCCCATATATATGCGCTTTATGTTGGCTTAAATGATAGTAATAGTTGGATGTCTATTGTAGCTATATGAACTGACTAAGCAATTCAAAACTAAGTGCCCAGAAAAGGGTATGAGTTGATATGAGCACCCTTCACAACAATAATGCTCTGATTCATACCTTTACTGGTCAAAACACAGTGCTTACCTCACATTATAGAAAATGAGAAAATATAAAGGTGACCAACAATAGTTCAATTCAATAGAGATTATAGTGCTAAACAAACATGGCAACTTTCAACATCCAAGAAAAATTTATTAGAGCAAATGACCAGGCAGAAGAAATGATATGCTTATGTACAATAATCTCTAAAATCAATGAGATTATATTGTGTTTCAGTACTCTGGAACCCCAGTGTCTAGAATTAACTCTTGTTCAGAAACTAGCCTAAAACAAAGTTTAGTGGACCATTAATAAAACCAGTTTGAAAAAGTGTCAGCTCATTTTGATCTCTGTCTTTAAGGAGTACATAAAAAATCTATCTGCTGCAGTTTACATAAAAAGAATATTAGGAATGGATTGATGTCATAAAATCTTTTGGCAGCAAGGGGAGGGGGGCAAGCTAGTGAGTTCAAAGATAAAATGGTCATCACTGTTCACTACCCATTGGTTCTATTAACTGTAATCACAAACATTTTTTTTTCATCAATTCTCTCCTTAAATGGATAATATCAAAAGGGTTGCATCAAAATTTGAAAGAAGCAACAACAGGTTGAAACCTGAGATGAAGAATTACATGCTTTTCATATTTTCACTGAATCCTTCAATCTATGTTGTGGATTTTCAAATTGGATATATAAATTGAAGACAAGAGCTAACATCTAAAACCCAAATAGTCAAGAGCAAATCATCGGGGAAGGAAGCATCACAAAATTCAGTAGGAAAAATTAAAAAAGAGTAAAATTTACCAGCAAGGAGGGTCAAATGGGCGATGGGGGTTTTCAAAAAAGAAGGCAAGACGACGGCTGAATTAGGAACTGATGCTGATCAGGTGTTGAGTATTGACTCTCTGAAACTGAAAATATGGAGAAGAAAAAGGAAGAAATAATAAAAAGGCAAAGTTCAAAAGGTGATAAGGTGGCGGGCGGTGGGTGGTGGTGGTGGCCTAAGCCTTGCCTAGTTATGTGTGCCCCTTCCCTCGCAATCGCATTGCTCTCATCAGAAAACATCGAAATGATCAACCCATTAGCCATTAGGCCATTACTGTAATGAGGACAGCTTCGCTTTTGGGCCAATGTTAGTTTATGGACTTATGGGTCTAAATTTAATCATAAGTGTTTTCTTTTGGGCCAATGCCCAATATAGGCTAAACTCCGGCTGGGCTAATGCACAACAAACGAGAAGCAATGTTGAACACATATTTAATGGGCCCAAAGGCCCAATAATCACATAAGATCCACCAAGGTCCAATGCCTCCTATATTACCAAGAATGCAAGGTATAGACTCAATTCCATATGGTCATTATAACTCCAACTCTCATTCACTTTAGAGTTCTCAAGTCCTCAAAATCCATTAGACTCTTACTGACTTGACCATCGAAAAGAGCTCCTTCGGACAAATCTTTAAGCCCTTTTTCCCATGGTTCCCTTTATTGCAAGTCACTTGGAGCTCCCTATCTTGTTGTTTGTCAAATGTCAATGATACATTCTGACATCAACACAGAAAAGATGGTTCCATATATCCTTAGCAAGTTAGCATTTTGTTCCATTCGGAGGGAGACCTCACAATGCAGGTTCAACACTAGTGGGAAGTGATTCATCCAAAGGAAAAGATTATTATTATTGGAGAAAAAGGCTTTATTAAGGAGTATATTTTAACATTCATTTGTTAGTAGCATTCACACACAAATTTACCTAATTAGTTATGAGTCCGAACACAACTATCTTCTACATTGAACTTAATATAAGAAACAAAACAACCTCATTCCTCAAGCTAACTCCAAAAGGTCATGAATCAGACTACCTTTCCTGCCTTGTTAACTACTACTATAATATTTTATTTTATTTTTATATTTAGGTGGTTTTGTCATTCGTCGTTTGGAGTTAATTTGGAGGCTGCTGAATGAATCTATTTTAATATAATTTTAATTACACAATTTACAATGATGATTTTGCTAACTAGTGTGTTCTTAATGTTCTTAATATATACAATCAAGACAAGAAGAGAAAAGCAAGGATTCATTAAAATATATATTAATGTCATAATAATAGTATTATGATGATATGGATTAACACAATGCTATATAGATTTTCATAAAACAATGTCAAACACTCTTCTCAAAGAAACCCCACCAAGAAAATCAAATCCATTTCCCTTTCCCCAACTTTCCTCAAAGAAAACCCACAAAATCTCCCATGGAGCTGATCTCTCTTGCTATTCTGCTTGTTCCTATTGTTCTCACTCTTTTAGTTGCCATTTTTGCACTCAGAGAAAAACCCAGATCATCAAGTTCTAACAATGAATCCCAAAACCTTCCCCCAGGCAGCATGGGATGGCCAATCATAGGTGAAACAATAGAATTCCTGTTTGGGAACCCAGAAAATTTCGTGTTCGATCGAATGGAAAAATGCTCTCCCCGTATTTTCAAGACCAATATTCTCGGAGAGCCAACCGCCGTCATATGTGGCGCCGAAGGCCACAAGTTTCTCTTCTCCAACGAGCAAAAGCTGTTCACAGCTTTCCGACCCCTCTCTTCGAAAAAGCTCTTCCGCTCATCCCAGGGCGGCGCCGCCCATGTTCAAGCTCCCCGTAATGATGAGGTCAAAGTTCTTCGTTCTCCCATATTCTTAAAGCCCGAAGCTCTGGTTCGGTATTTGGGCCACATTGACTCCATAACTCAGCAACATATTCTGAAATATTGGGATGACGAAGACGAAGTCAAGGCCTTCCCTCTCGCTAAAACCCTAACCTTGACTCTCGCATGTCGTTTCTTCTTGGGAATTGACGACCCTGAGCGTATTTCCAGGCTTGTTTCTGACTTCGATGATGTCACTGTCGGATTGCACTCTATTCCTGTGAGTTTTCCAGGGACGAAGTTTTACAGAGCAAACAGGGCGGCGGCTGGAATCAGGAAAGAGTTAAGACAAGTTATAAAGGAAAAGAAAACAGCCATGGCGGCAGGAATAACTATGCAGGATATACTTTCTCATATGATTGTTGCCACTGATCCGTCTGGGAAATTTATGTCGGAAGGTGAGATTGCTGATAAGATTATGGGGTTGCTTGTTGCAGGGTATAGTACTGTTGCCACTGCTATGACTTTTTTCATGAAATATGTTGGAGAGAGGCCTGATATTTATGCCAAAGTCTTACAAGGTTAGTAAAATATAATAACTAATTTTTCGTTTCCATCACCAATCATAGCTTGTTGAGATTGATCATAAATTTTGGAATTTGCAGAGCAATTAGAGGTTGAAAGTGGGAAAAAAGCAGGGGAGTTTCTGGATTGGGATGATATACAGAAGATGAAATATTCATGGAATGTGATGAATGAAGTTATGAGATTGACACCTCCACTTCAAGGAACTTTTAGGGAAGCCCTCACTGATTTTACTTACGCTGGTTACACTATTCCAAAAGGATGGAAGGTATGAATCTATTTGGCTTATTAGCTTTTTGCCCCTTGAATTATGGGTCTAAGAACAATTTGCCCCCTCTAAACTAAAATGGAGACAATTTGACTCCTAATTTCCAAATTAAGGACAATTTTCCCCTCCGTTACCGTTAGGAGTTAAAATGTCCTAAATTTTAGAAGTTCAGGAGACAAAACATCCTTAATTTGGAAGTTTAGGGGGGCAAAATATATTGATTTGAAGTTCATGGGGCAAAACAAAGGCTGATCCATTTGGCTTGGAGGGTGGGCACGTGCCCACCTTCAGATTTGCAAAACCCTTATATGTCATGTCTAATTTACATTGGTGTCCACCCTAGTTGGATTGAAGCATTAGCCCGTATAACTATACAGAAAATATGTGGGCTATTTCCAAAGGGACAAAATGACCCATAATTGAGAATTAGAGGGCTAAATTCCCAATTGAATGTTTAGGGATCATTTTATCCCTTTGGGCTTTGGTGATAGTTCGGGGACCATTTTGTCCATTAAACCAAATATATTATGCTCACGCTGAAAAAATGTACGGATCCATCACTAAGGCAAAACGTCCTTAACGGAATAGTTCAGAAGATAAAAAGGCTAATAAGCCGAATCTATATGCATATCTGAGTATATGACACCATTGTTACTCAAAAATAGCCATGGAAAAACCCATTTTCTCATTGATTTGTGGGGTGGGATTGGGATTTTGCAGGTGTATTGGACAGTTAGCACGACAAACAAGAACCCAGAATATTTTCCCGAACCAGAGAAATTTGATCCATCAAGATACGAAGAAGGGAATAGTTTTCCACCATTTACACTTGTTCCATTTGGAGGAGGGCCTCGATTGTGCCCGGGGAAAGAGTATGCGAGGTTGGCAATTCTAACATTTGTGCACAACGTTGTGAAAAGGTTCAAATGGGAATTGGTGTATCCAAAGGAAAAGATTATTCAAAGTACGATGCCAACTCCAACAATTGGCCTTCCCATTCGCCTTACACCACGGTCACTAGGCTAGCCTAGCCTCTCCATTTCACTTGAGATTGAGACCAATTATAGTGAGGAGTACATTAGTAAATCTATGTCTTATATGTGTTGTAAGTAGATATATATCATGTAAGAATAGTTTTATACCTATAAATTAGTAAAAACTAAAAATTAATCTGTTCTGTTGAAACTAATACAAGATCTTAAGTGGAGAGAACAGTTTACTAAAGTGTCAAAGTGAATCAGTGTAATTGTATGTTTATTGTACAAATAAAGTGAGGTATTTATATAGTACCCAACTAACCTAACAATAAAATAAATATACAAATAAATATATTTAGTTATTTACAACAATTTCACTGAGACAGTGACTAACAAGGGGAAAAAAGCTTTTAATCCATATTCCACATAAATACACATTCTATTTAGACCTGGCAATTTTTGACACGACACGTTTGTACGACACGGAATGATACGGGTTTTACCGTATATGTGTTTGGTCTTAACGTGTGTCGTGTTTAATCGTGTCAGCACGATTAAGGGAAAACGTGTTTCGTGTCATAACCGTATAAAACACGGCTAAGACGATGTGTCACACGGATAACACGTTTAGTTAGTCGTGTTATCCGTGTCAACACGTTTAACTGCTAACACGATAACACGTTTAGTTTGTTTAAAGTAAAATACCACTTTGACCTTTTGAAAAATAATAGGGAAATCATTAATATTTAGTAATTTTATAAAAGTTTTAGGGAGATTTTCGGTAATTCTAATCTAATATATAAGACAACTACTATATGATCTGAATTTTTTCTTAGTTACAAATTTTTAATATGTTTAAATTATTCGTGTTAACCCGTGTTAGTCGTGTCGTGTCGTGTTATTGGTTATACGCTTAAAAAAATCGTGTTTAGTCGTGTCGTGTCGTGTATACGACTAATAAACAGGTATCGTAAATGTTTTTAAGACCATGACACGATTAGTTATTCGTGTCGTGTTCGTGTTTGGCCATATACTCCTAAATTATTCACGTTTATACGACACGATACACGACACGAAACACGAATTGCCAGGTCTATAAAAAGGGAAAGGGAAAGGGGAAAGGAATAACCTGAGTGGGAGAGGGAGCATGGGGAATAAGTGAGGGTTCCTCGAATGGATTGGGAGGGTGTTAATGCGAAACAAGTCTCCCCAATTAAGTTTCTGCTCCTCGGATACAACGAACAGCTGCCCAAATCCCTCTATCTCATCTGCTTTTTGCCAAAACTCCTCCTTCTCTTCCATGGGGAGATTAAAGAACTTTTGGATCTCCAACTTCAATTTTTCCACTAATTCATTGCTAACCCCATGATTTATCAACTACATCCACATTTTCATATCGTTCAATCACAAAATTTCTTGTTCAATCTAGCCTCAATTTCTAGAGCCTAAACATATAAAATTGAAGCAGGCAGATATATAGTGAATATAAGTATACAAATTATTACCTGGAAGAAACCCCAATCTTTGCAAGCATGGTGCAATTGCTGCAATTGTATATCCTTGAAAT